>CM038214.1:280845231-281087594 GCA_021442155.1 Cymbidium sinense | reverse complement strand
ATTTTTTTATTTATTTTGTTATTTTTTATTAGTTTATTTATTTTATTTATAGTTTATTTTAGTTTATTTTAGGTTTAAGCTCTAGGTTTATCTTTATTATTTTATTTTATTATGTTTAAGTTTTCTTTTATTTTAAGTTTAGGTTTAGGTTTTATTTTATTATTTTAGGTTTAGGTTTTAGGTTTTATTTTAGATTTATTTTTAAGTTTTATTTTTTGTTTAGATTTGGTTTTATTTTTAGTTTTTTATTTAGTTTAGATTTATGTTTAGTTTATTTTATGTTTAGTTTTAGGTGGTATTTATTTTAGTTTGGTTTATTTTAGTTAAGGTTTAGGTTTATCTTATTTTGTTTATTTTATTTTTATTTTAGGTTTAGGTTTTCTTTAGTTTTGGGTTTAGGTTTTATTTTTTTATTTATTTTATGTTTTATTTTTAGGTTTATTTTTAGGTTTAGGTTTTTATTTTTATTACATTCAAATGATGAAGACTTACTCCTATGGACTAATCGAGCACAACCGCTCTTTACATTATAATGGATGTGGTGACTATCCGGAGTTCGCTGACCTGTGTGTATCTATCAACATTATTAGTCTAAGAACCCTTGCTTACTTGAGGATCGACATCTCCAAACCCCAAAAGAAAGGATGATGTTGAGAGGCAATGAATAAGAGAGGGCCTATGGTGTTTATTTTGGATGTGGGGAGGAGGGGGCATCACGCAGTCGTAGGGTACTTTTGAGGTGATCGGGTACAATATTGATGTATGATGTACTATCTCGAAAGATAGAGGCATCACCCTACAATGGACCTAATCACGTAATAAGGACTCCTAAGACATGATGGGTCTTCGAATGTACCTGAGATTTTTCCCCTAATTTACATGGATGAATAAAGTATGGTTTATATTAAACCAGGTTCTTATATTCCCTAAGGAGGTAAGCCTCAATAGTTAAGTACATCTTAGGAAATGAAATTTCCTAAGAATACTCTCGATTAAAGTCAATAATTATCATCTCCAAATATTCCAAGGTTAGACTATCAAAGGATTTGTTGTGTTTGGTAAATCAGTTGGGAAAGTTCAAGGAGAAGACTTATTTTCGGAATCCAAATGAAATATGTAGGAAATTCTCATGATACTGAGAAGCTTAGTCAGCATTTCAATCTATCATATGGTTGGGATTTATAATTTTGAAGTTGAGAAGATTTATATGTTTTGAGTTGAAATTTAATTAGATTACTAGGGCTTATAATCCACTAAGACAAGGTTGTGGGAATGCTTAAGAGGTGAGGATTTATGCTCGTATCCTAAATAAGATAGTTACCTCAGATCTTAAATCTATGGAGCTTTAGTATGAGCTAAAGCAAGACCTAAATCTAAGCTACAAGTGGACATAAGGGTTTACCTCCACAAGAGAGAATAAATTGTCTAACTTCTGGACTTATAATCGCCTAGAGTGGCCGCTAGCTAACTCCTCCTATGATTTTAAAACCATGCAGTCCGGTCTTATGAATTGCAAGATAGCTAGGGTAGTTATTTAATTAGAAAGAGACTAAAGTCCTAAACACACTCCTTAAGAGACTAGAGCATGAGTTGTATGAGCATATGACTTAATCTATAGATGCAAAATCTTTTCAAATTTCATTTCATTTTAGACACATTATTTTAACAGAGGATTTAGGATTTCTTATACTTAAATGCATGATGAAATAGGTTTTGGGTCAAATCATCTAGAAGAAGGTGTTCTCCACCACAAGGGATGCCCTCACAGGTCAAGCATTCCTTTAGCAAGATGGAGATCCTTCATGCTCAAGAGAAAATAATATGATGCATGACAAACATACAACATATAAGCTAAATTTTTTAATTATCTTATTTATGTATAGCTTTATGATGAGGTTATGAGTTGTTTAAAATTTAGTTATGAGTGATTAGTTGGGTAGAAAGTTATTTTTATCCTAAGAGCCTAATCGTATCCAAGCCACACACTAAAGCATCAATCATTTAAGAAACTATGAAAAGAATGCCATCTAATGCACAATGTAAACATAACATCAAACAATTATATAAACTATCATAAAAGAATAAAAGGCCAGTGCGGTCGGGTACCACCGTACAACCCGAAGTAAGAAAAGATGGGTAGCCGAGCTCTATCCTTATATAACTTAGAATATGAAAGAATAATTATAATTGTATTAAATGTTATGGGGGTCTTCTTTCTTCATATCTCCATTTTTGATTTGGTTCCTTCTTTGATTTGGATGGTGCTTGCTTCAAAGGCTTCATAGGGCACCCCAAGACAAAGCCTTCTAGCCACTACTCATCCTAATCTCCCATAGCAGTAATCCTAATTCATATTGTAAAAATTACATTTATGTGGGAAAAGTAAATCTAACTACACATATTAAATATAGGTTAGCTAAATATACATATAATTCCAAGCAATTGTATTTATAATTTGGATTTATCACCCTACATGGGTAACTAGTAAGGATTTAAGCAACCTATAAAAAGAGCATTCACATTTATTTTAAGCATTCCTTAAGCATAATCCCTACAAAAGACATGATTAGGCTAATATTGGCCTATCATCAGGAAGCATACACCCTAACATCCAATCTAAAATAATACATCATAAAATAAAACATACATCATCATACACCATCCTAACTTAGAGCTAGAAGTGGTGACTTAATTCTAATGTGTGTTTTAAGGCTTGTGTGGTAAGTCTTGAGAGGCATTAGTGTTGTATTTTCTAAGTGTACAAGGATTCAAATTAACATGAAAGGTTGATTTCACTTAAAGTAATTTAATTGATTTGAGAATTTTAGTTTGTGTTTTCTTTTGTTTCATTTGATTACACTTAGTAACTAAGTGTTATAAAGAAAGGAAATGAGGACTGCCCTCTTTCATCCCTAACTTAAGTCACTTTCTAAAGTTAGTTAATTTAATTTAGTTCTCCTTAGTGAATGGCTTATTAAATGATTTAATTAATCCTAAGTTTAGGTTTAGTTCAAATAATCCTATTTAAAATGAAAGGCATCTTAAGATTAATTTAATTGAATTTCTACCACATGACATATATTAAATCATTCCTTTCCATCACATGTAGCATGCATATTATTTAATTATAAGTGTATCTATACATGCAACATATTTTAGCACATTTAAATGATGAATGTGTATGTTTAGAATTTATATTTTATTTGATTGAATTATTTAAACATATTAATTTAAAACTTTATCCAAATTCTTATATAAAAAGGACATAAAAATGAAATTAAATAGGCATGTGCCATTGTTAAACCAGGGAAGTGAGGTAATCAAATGACCTCCTTGGAGCTAGCTAAAGCCTCATATTCTGGATGTCTGACTATATACCCATTTACATTCAAACATTTATAAATTCATATACATGAACATAGGAAGTAAGCTCCAAATCATATGGATAATTAATTCAACCACATAGTCAATTATGCATGCATGCAATTTTAATACAAAATGGGATTTTCATTCACTAATCACATATGCATATACATGTACAAAGATATAGGCAAGAACATGTGATTGTTAAACTAGGGAAGTGAGGTAATCAAATGACCTCCTTGGGGCTAACTAAATCTTCGTATTCCCAGGATGTCCAGACTATATACGTGCTTTTCCTGGACACACATGGTTGTATACATCAATGAAGAAAAGAAAACCATGCAAAGATTGAATTATTTTTTTTTTGATTGAATCATTTATATATATGAATTAAAGCTCTATCCAAATTCTAATGTTGAAATACATAAGAATGAAATCAAATGGGTACGTACCATTGTTAATCCTAGGAAGTGAGGTAATCAAATGACATCCTTGGGGCTAATTAAAGCCTCACATTCCTGGGATATTCAGACTATATAACAACTACCATTCAATCTTATATAAATCAACACATGAATAAACAAAAGAGAACTCAACATTCATACACTTAAGCTATAAGCACATGCATTTCTTATGTATTTATAACTAGCATCATAACACATATTATTATTCATTTATATGCTTTTAAAAATACATTTGATTTAATAGTGATAATATGCATATATTAAATTAAATCAACACATGCAAGCTTACATAAAGGAAATCCATTTTATTTTACATGATTTTGGAAAGATGGATGCATGAATTCAAATGACATAGAAACTTTAACATGATTGGAAAGAGGACAATCAAATATAAGCATGCGATTCATTCAACCAAACTAGTTCTTAAGGATAATCAAATCAAATAAGATTATTTAAAGCAAACCAATGCTTCTTTATTAATTAAGTTTTGATTTGATTTGATTTAAAGAGGAGAAGAGAAATCATTTGTTGTTTTAAACCCATTCCCACATTAGTGATTTGATTTAATTTAAGGAAATGTAATTAAGTTAATTTTATAATTAAGTTGAACCCTTAATTAGATGAATTAATTACCCTTACCTATGTCACCTTAAAGTAATTAACTATAATTATGAGCCAACATGATATGCATGGAAAATAAACTTGCAATGATCCTAGTAAATAAAAGGGCCTAATGCAATTGGCTCATGATTAATAGTTAATTGATTAAAGGACTTAATTAATTACTTATGGTTTTCCCACACATGTGGACTAACCATAATTTCATTAAACTCTTTAGGTTATAAACACAAAGATCTACCCCATGATTTAATTAATTAAGGTCCATGTGATTATGATTTCAATTTGATTAAGTGATTTAATTAATTAGTTAAATCTTAATTAATTTCATTTTAAAAGGGTGAAGTGAACTTAGGAAAGGGGCCCAACCCTATTCCTTAGTTCACTTACTATTGAACAATGATTAATAAACTTAATTAACCAATTTGTTACTATTCATGGGATTAATTAATCATTAATTAACTTAAAAGAGTAGTTAAGATTTAATTAGTCAATTTTTCTAATTAAGTGAGCAATAAATCCCAAGAAAATCATGGGAGGCAGAGGTCATCCCATTAAATTAGCCCATAAAATTTAGGATTAATTACTCAAGTAATTAAAAAGTAATTAAGCTAATTAACTTTATTATTAAAGTTTAATTATTATTTAAAAATTAGTTAAGATAATTTTTTAATTCTCCTATGAAATACCTTAAAACTAGTATTTATTTGCATTTTTTTTGATTTCTATGATTTTTTATGATTTTAGAAGTTTCACCATTAAATGATTAATTAAGCCTATCCTATTATTAAGTATGTAGCACACTAACGTGACACACTTTTCACATAATTGGTGTGGGATTGGCCACCAAAACTTATCGACTCGCATACATGGCGTGGTGAGCGTGCTTTCTCTCATCGATCTAAGATTGGATGGCTATGATTAATCCCACGGCTTAATAGGATTAAATCAGATTGATTTAGTTGATCTAATCAAGATTGTTCATTCTAATCACATAGAATAGATGGTGCATGATTTAATGTCATGCAATTGAGGGAGAATGGAGTCTATCCAGCATTGCTCACTTGATCTGAGCATACCTGAGCTGGATCAACTCCAAAAGGATCCCACACTTCCATGACATCGATCAAAGGGGATCCAACAGTCAAGATCACACAAGAAGCAAGTTTTCTTCATTAAGCTCCAACCTAATTTTGCCTAAGGATCAGTTTTGGAAGCATTCCTTACTAGAGCTCAAGATAGGTGGCTCGAATGATAGGGGAAACTTCATCTAGTGGAGACGAATCCTTTTGTGAGCAATAATTTGATCAATTTCTCGATGTTCACTTAGAAGGCTATGAATTAATGATTTGGAGCTCGACTTTGATTGAAGTCCCACCGCTGATGCTCGAAAAGCTTGTGAGATGATTCGTTCTTGCTCGATGAGGCCTAGGGAAGGTGAGTGCAAAGTTAATTTGAGTTTGATGGAGAAATGGGAAAGTTAGGTCAAAAAAGAGAGTGCCATATTTTGAGACAGATGAGAATGGCATTGTTTGATTAAGGAACAAGCTTGGGAGCTTAGGGAACGGCTCTAGCAGCTTGTCTTGGGTAGCTAGGGCTCTGTGGAATGATTTTTGTGTGTGTTTGAGTGGAAATGAGGGGTGTATACCCCCCTCCATCTTGATCAGCCGGTAGGATCAAGTATGGCTTCTTGTGTTGTCCGGCCATCTCTGGGAGTCGTGGGTGGTAGGGAGGAGGTGAGTTAGCTTGGCTTGGTTGGTTGAAGGTGTGGAGATGGATACTAAGGAAAAATCATCGGTGTCCTATGGATTTCAAATGCTCCAATGGGGAGGGTGAGGTGATTTCACCTCCCGAGTCATGGATCCAACACCCATTAGGTTGGCGTGTCTGGGTAGGTGGACCATTACAAGAGTACCAAGTGGCAAGGAATGGAAATGACCACTTACATGGGTGATTTGTCTCATGTGATGCCCTTGAGCCAAGGGTAGAATGATCATTTGGCATTGGATTTGATTTTAGATTTGAAATGAGCCAAAGTGGGTTAGCCAAATTTCAAGTCAATTGGAGTTGATTTGGTTAGGTTTGGCTCAATTTGACTCATTTAGGTCAAATTAGGTTAGGTTGGGTCAAGTTGACCAATTGGTCAAATTGGGTCAAACCAAGGGTTGGGCCAAGTTCATATGATTATTTGGGATGTTTTGGTTCAATTGGTTTGGTTTGGTTTGACTTAGATTTGATTTTGGCTTATTTGAATTCATTTGGGTCAAATGGGTTAAGTTGACCAATTTGACCAAATTTGCCAAATTGGCTTGGGTTGGATGTTGGTTTGGGTTTAATTGACCAATTGAAGATGATTGTAGGCTTTGGTTTCAATTAATTTGGATTTGGTTTTGATTTAGGCCAACTTGAACCTTTAGGTCAATTTGGGCTAAGTAGGTTAATTGGGTTCAATTGGGTAAAATAATGGTTTTGGTCAAGTTCAACATTCAATTTGGAATGAACTTAAGCGATTGGTTGCAATCAATTTGGTTTATATTTTGATTTGACCCAATTTGGTCTTTTAGGTCAATTTGGGTCAACTTGGGTCAAGAGGGCCAATTGGGTTTGGTTTGACTCAATTGAAGGTCAAGTCATATTCAAATATTAATTTTGATTTGGTATGAATCATTGGTTTCAAGGGATTTGGCTTAGGTTACAATTTAGCTAGTTTGGGTTCATATGGGTTAAGGGGTTGACTTGGTCAAATGACCAAGTTGACTTGGTTTGACCCAATTTATGATAATTAATCAACCTAGTGTGATCAATAATCATAATGGGAGGTTTTAATTGACTTGTTGGATTGAACTTAGCTCAAATAGGTCAAATTGGCCACTTTGGTTCAAGTGGACCAATTGGGTTTAGTTAGCTTAATTTTTGGTTGAGTTTGATTTAGTTGAGTTTATATATGTATTTGGGATTGATATATAAATTCAATTGCAATTGGCTTGGGTTCAAATGGGTTTTGGTTCATTTGAGCATTTCAAGTCAAAAGGGTTAAGTTGGGTTTGACTTGGGTTGATTTTGGTTTGGCTTGATGATTATAGATTTCATTTATATTTGTGAATATGATTGAAGGTATGATTGATTCATGAGAAAATAAATTGAATTTGGTTTTGGAATGAAGGAATTTGGCTAAGTCCATGGAGGGTCATGTGGCTTAAGTTTGGATTTTGATTTGGTTTGATTTAGTTTTGATAATTTAAATGTATATTTCATTTAAATTTGAGAAGATGATTGAAAATATGATTGATTTGTGAGAAAATCAATTAAGTTTGACTTGATTTGGATTAAGATTTGGCTAAGTCCATGGGATAGGTCATATGGCTTAGGAAGGGTTTTGAATTAATTTGATTTAGTTTGATTTAGTTTTGATCATTTAAATGTAGATTTGATTTATATTTAGGAAGATGATTGAAGATATAAATTGATTATGAGAAAATCAATTGATTTTGGATTGATTTGTATTAAGATTTGCTAAGTCCAGGGATAGGCCCTATTTCTTAAGAAGGGTTTCAAGTTTGGATTTGATCATGGGCTTCAATCATTTAGTTTTGGAATTGGATTTTAATTTGATATTTGATTTGAACTTGAGGTTTTGTTTTAGATGGTTAACATGGATTAGATTTGGGTTGTAGGGTAGGTGGATTATCCTAATCCTAAGGCATAACATAATCCTATGGTTAAACCTTCTAAGTCTTTAGGCTTAGGTTAAGTGTTTACCTAATTATTAGAATTGTCTTATGTTTAGGGAATTCTTAGTGTCTAGAAGACTCCTAAGTCTAAGATGGAAAGATTAAATCTGCACTCCAAAGTGAGGTCAACAAGCCTTAGGCTCTATAGTGTTGCCCTTGGAGATAGATGATTGGAAGACCAAAGCCAAGTTTCACATTATAGACTCGGATACATCTTTCAATGCTTTGCTTGGGAGATCATGGATAAATAAGAACAATATAGTTCCATCCTCTCTACATCAATGTATGAAGTTTGTGAGAGGTGGGATCATCTACTGTGTCAAAGGAGATGTCAAGCCATTTATAATTCCCAAGGTCAGCATATATGAGGTGCGACTAACTACTTCCCTCAAACCAATAAGTCTATTAGTATGAACTTGGCCAAAGTTTAAAAATGAAAGAAAAAGAAAGGGTTTAGGGTTTAGGGTTAGTTTAGAGTTTAGAGTTTATGATTTTAGGGTTTAGGGTTTAGAGTTTAGGGTTTAGGGTTTAGGGATAGAGTTAGGGTTTAGGGTTTAGGGTTTAGGGTTTAGTTTAGCATTTGGGGTTTAGGGTTTAGGGTTATAGTTTAGGATTTAGGGTTTAGAGTTTAGGGATTATGCTTTTAGGGTTTAGGGTTAGGGTTTAGGGTTTAGGGTTTAGGGTTTGGGGTTTAGGGTTTAGGGTTTTGGGTTTAGGGTTTAGAGTTTAAGGTTTAGTTTTTAGGGTTTAAGGTTTTAAGGTTTTTTCTTTTAGGCTTTAGGGTTTAAGGTTTAAGGTTTAGAGTTATTTAGGGTTTAGGGTTTAGTTTAGGGTTGTAGGTTTAGGGTTTAGGATTTCAGGTTTAATATTTTTTTTATTTTTAATTAAGTAAACCACTAGGTTTAGGTTTATTTAGTTTATTTTTTATTTATTTTAGCTTATTTTATTTAATATTTTTATTTAGGTTTACTTTTTATTTTTATTTAGATTAATTTATTTATTTTAGGTTTATTTATTTTTAGTTTATTTTTTAAGGTTTAGGTTTAGGTTTATTTTTTAGTTGAGTTTTATTTTTATTTTCTTTTTTAGGTTTAGGTTTTATTTTTTAAAATTTAGGCTTAGGTTTAGGCTTTTATTTTACTATTTTAAATTTAGGTTTTAGGTTTTTTCTTTAAGATTATTTTAGGTTTTATTTTTTAGTCTAAGTTTAGGTTTATTTCTTAGTTTAGGTTTCAGTTTATTTTTAGTTTATTTTATTATATTTAGTTTAAGTTTAATTACAGGATTAGTTTATTTTAGGTTTAAGTTATATTTATCTTAGTTTAGTTTATTTTAGTTTTGGTTTATGTTTATTTTATTTTTATTTTAGGTTTAGGTTTTTTTTAGTTTAGGGTTTAGTTTTTATTATTTTTTTAGGTTTATTTTTTAGGTTTAGGTTTTTATTTTATTTTATTTAGGTTTATTTATTTTATTTTACATTTATTTTTTATTTTATTTAGGTTTTTTATTCTTAGGTTTATTTCATTTTTAAGTTTATTTTAGGTTTTTTATTTATTTTATTTTAGTTTATTTTTACCTTTTATTTTATTTTATTTTTAAGTTTAGGTTTAAGTTTTAGTTTAGGTTTTTATTTTATTTTATTTAAGTTTAGATTTTTTTAATTATTTAATTTAGGTTTAGGTTTTTTTATTTATTTCATTTTTAGGTTTTATTTAGTTTAAGTTTAGGTTTTTAGGTTCTTATGATTTAGGGTTTAGGGTTTTAGGATTTAGGGTTTAGGATTTAGGGTCTCAGGGTTTAGGGTTTAGTATTTAGGGTTTTTAAGGTTTAAGGTTTTTGCTTTAGGCTTTAAGATTTAAAATTTTTAGGGGTTTAGGGTTAGTATAGAATTTAGAGTTTACAATTTTAGGGTTTAGTGTTTAAGGTTTAGTTTTTAGGTTTAGTTTAGAGTTTAGGGTTTAGGGTTTAGGGTTTAGGGTTTAGGGTTTAGGGTTTAGGTTTAGGGTTTGGGGTTTAGGCTTTGAGGTTTAGGGTTAGAGTTTAGGGTTTAAAGTTTAGGGTTTAGGATTTTAGGGTTTATGATCTAAGGGTTTAGGGTTAGGGTTTAGCATTTAGGGTTTAGTGTTTTTTAGGGTTTAGGGTTTTATTATTTAGGCTTTAGGGTTTAGGGTCTTAGGGTTTTGGATCTAGGGTTTAGGGTTTAGGGTTAGCTTAGGGTTTAGGGTTAGTTTAGGGCTTAGACTTTAGGTTTAGGGTTTAAGTTTAGGTTAGTTTAGGTTAAGTTTAGGTTTAAGTTAGGTTTAGGGTTTAGGGTTTAGGTTAGGTTTAGAGTTTAGATTTAGGTTTATGGTTTTAAGTTTAGTTTAGGGTTTAGATTTAGGTTTAGGAGTTTAGGTTAGTTTAGGTTTAAGGTTTAGGGTTAGTTTAGGGTTTAGGGTTCTGATTTAGTTTAGGTTAGTGTTTAGGGTTTAAGGTTTAGGTTAGTTTTAGGGTTTTAGTTTAGGTTTAGGTTTAGGTTTTATTTAGTTTTATTTTATTTTATTTTAGGTTTATTTTATTTTATTTTAGGTTTAGTTTTATTTTATTTTGGTTTTATTTTTTAGTTTATTTAGGTTATAATTTATTTTATTTTAGTTTAGTTTTTATATTTTATTTTATTTACTTTTTAGGTTTAGGTTTAGGTTTAGGTTTAGATTTTAGTTTATGTTTTTATTTTATTTTTGTTTAGGTTTTTTATTTATTTTATTTTTAGGTTTTATTTAGTTTAGGTTTAGGTTTTTAGCATTTTAGGGTTTAGGGTTTAGGGTTTAGGGTTAGTTTAGGGTTTAGGGTTTTAGGTTTAGGTTTAGGGTTTAGGGTTTAGGGTTTAGGGTTTAGGGTTTAGGATTTAGGGTTTAGGTTTTAGGGGTTTTAGCTTGGGGTTTTATGTTGGATCATAGAATCAGACCTTAATGGCAGATCCACCATCATATCCACTGATCTCACCCCACAGCTAATACCACGGCTAAAACCTTCATCGCTCCTCCCGCCTCCATAACCACCACTCCTCTGACCACCACCTCCATATCCACCAACACCTCTAGATCCCCCACCACAAATGTGATAACCACTGCCTCCACCTTTGCTTCCACCGCAGATCTAGACTGAGACTGGTTGACGATGATTTTCCTGCCATCAAGGTTCTACCCATTCTTTGGGTTTAGGTTTAGGTTTATGTTTATTAGGTTTTAGGGTTTAGGTTTATTTTCTAATTTTTTATTTACTTTAGGTTTAGGTTTAGGGTTTGGGGTTTAAGGTTTAGGGTTTAGGGTTAGTTTATGGTTTAGGGTTTAGGGTTTTAGGGTTTATGGTTTAGGTTTTATTGTTTAGGGTTTAGGGTTTAGGGCTTAGGTTTTAGGGTTTAGGGTTTAAGGTTTAGGGTTTAGGTTTTAGGGTTTAGGGTTTAGGGTTTAGGATTTTAGGGTTTAGGGTTACTATTTAGGGTTTATGGTTTAGGGTTTTTTATGGTTTAGAGTTTAGGGTGTAGGGTTTAAGTTTTAATCTAGGGTTTAGGGTTTTTGGTTTTTTTTTAATAGAGAACAAATTCAGATTCAACATTTCTTTTTTTATTTCATCAAACAAGTAATACACCAAGTTTTCTAAGACACAAGCGACAACATAGATTAAATATGAGCACACATAGAGCAAATCAAAAACCCTAGATAATTATAACTATTTCTACTATAAGGACACAATTTAATAAGCAATAGATTAGATCTGCCATTCTTTAGTTTTTCTAGTTCCCATCAGAACCACCTCGGCCTCTCGAGTAACGGGATCCACCATCATATCCTGATCTTTCCCTCCGCCGCCACCATGGCTGTAACCTCCGTCATGCCTCCCACCTTCATAACCACCATTGCTCCGACCACCAGATCCATATCCACCAGTACCTCTAGATCCCCCACCACAACGGTGATAACCTCTGCCTCCTCCTTCTCCTTGCCGGATCTAGGCAGCTAGTTGGCGGTGATTTTCATTAAGGTTGCTCATTCTTAAGGCTTAGGTTTTGGTTTAGGTTTATTAGTTTTTAAGGTTTAGGTTTATTTTATAATTTATGTAGTTACTTTAGGCTTAGCTTTAGGGTTTGGGGTTTAGGGTTTAAGTTTTAGGGTTCAAGGTTTAGGGTTTAGGGTGTAGGTTTTAGTGTTTTAGGGTTTATGCTTTTAGAGTTTAAAGTTTAGGGTTTACGATTTAGGGTTTAGCATTAGGGTTTAGGGTTTTTTAGCGATTAGGGTTTAAGGTTTTTTTTTTAAATTAAATAAATCGATAGGTTTAGGTTTATTTGGTTTATCTTATTTATTTTATTTATTTTATTTTTTTATCTTTTATTTAAGCTTCATTCTCATTTTTTTATTTTAGCATAGCCTTAATTATTTTTTAGATTAGGATTTTTATTTTAGTTTCTTTTAGTTTTTTATTTTTTGTTGAGTTTAATTTTATTTTATTTTTTAGGTTTATGTTTATTTTTATTTTAGGTCAGTTTAGGTTTATTTTATTTTATTTATGTTTAGGTTTTAGGCTTCAATTTTAGGTTTAGTTTAGGTTTTATTTTTTAGTTTAGTTTTTATTTATTTTTAATTTATTTTTATTTTTAATTTATTTTATTATATTTAGTTTAAGTTTAGCTTTAGGTTTAGTTTATTTTAGGTTTAGGTTTAAGTTTTATTTATTTTAGTTTAGTTTACTTTAGTTTAGGCCTAGGATTATTTTATTTTGTTTATCTTATTTTTATTTAATGTTTATTTTTTTTAGTTTAGGGTTTAGGTATTATTTTTTATTTATTTTTAGGTTTATTTTTTAGGTTCTTATTTTTGTTTTATTTTTATTTTATTTTATTCTAGATTTTTTTTATTTTTATTTTATGTTTAGTTTTTATTTTATTTAGGTTTTTTGTTCTTAAGTTTATTTTAATTTTTTAGTTTAATTTAAGCTTTCATTTATTTTATTTTTTTTTTATTTTAATTTTAATTTTATTTTATTTTATGTTTAGGTTTAGGTTTTAGTTTATGTTTATATTTTATTTTATTTTATAATTTTATTTAGGTTTAGATTTTTTTATTTATTTCATTTTTGGGTATTTAGACATAGTTTTATGTTTAGGGTGGTTTTATGGTTATGTAGTATTTAGGGTAGGGATGGAGGGATCAGGATGGGTTTAGGTTTAGGTTTTAGAGAGTTAGTTAAGTTAGTTTAGGTTTAGTTTAGGTTAGAAGGTTTAGATAGTTAGGAGGAGGGTTAGAGTTTAGGAGAGAGGCAAGGGTTAGTTTCAGGTTTAGTGGATTTGGTGGGGTAGTTAGTTTAAGTTTTTATTTAGTTTAGTTTAGGGTTTAGTGGTTATAGTTTAGGGAGGGTTTAGGCTTTAAGATTTAGTTTTGTGGTTTAAGCTTTAGGATTTAGTTTAAGCTTTTTAGTTTAGATTTTGGGTTTAGGTTAGGTTAAGGGTTATGTGTTTAGGGTTTATAGTTTAGAATATAGGGTTTAAGGTTTAGGATTTAGGGTTTAGGTTTTAGGGTTTAGAATTTAGAGTTTAGGGTTTTAGTGTTTAGGGTTTAGTATTTATGGTTTAGGGTTTTCCGAGTTTAGGGTTTAGGGTCTGGGTTTTAGGTTTAGGGTTCAAGTTTTTATTTATAGTTTAGAGTTTTAAGTTATTTTTTTAACAGATAACAAATTCAGATTCAACATTTCTTCTTTTTGATTTCATCATCCAAGTAACACACCAAGTTTTCTAAGACACAAGTGACAACATAGATTAAAAATGAGCACGCATAGTGCAAATAAAAAAATACTAGATAACTAGATTCATCTCTACTATAAAGTCACAGTTCCATAGCAGATGATCGGTCATTCTTGGTTTCTCAGTTCCAAAACCTTCATCGCCCTCCTCCATATACCCCATTGATCACCACCTCCATATCCACACCTCTAGATCCCCACCACAAGCGATAACCATGCCTTCACCTACACTTCCAGCCAGATCTAGGCGAGTTGTGATGTTCTCGCCATCATTCACCCATTCTTGGGGGTTTAGGTTTAGGTTTATTAGGTTTTAAGGTTTAGTTTTATTTTTTAATTTATGTGGTTACTTTAGGTTTAGGTTTAGGGTTTGGGGTATAGGGTTTAGGGTTTAGGATTAGGGTTTAGGGTTTACAATTTTAGGGTTTATGCTTTTAGGGTTTAGGGTTTAGGGTTTGGGTCAAGGGTTTTGGGTTTTAGGTTTTTTATGGAGTAGGGTTTAAGGTTTAGGGTTGTTGGTTTAGGGTTACAGGTTTAGGGTTTACGATTTAGAGTTATGGGTTTAGGGTTTAGGGTTTAGGTTTTATTTACTTTAGTTTAGTATATTTTAGTTTAGATTTAAGTTTATTTTACTTTGTTTATTTTATTTTTATTTTAGGTTTAGGTTTTTTTTTGTTTAGGGTTTAGGTTTTAATTTCTATTTTCTTTTAGGTTTTATTTTTAGTTTTATTTTTTAGGTTTAGGTTTTTATTTAGTTTTTATTTTATTTTATTTTAGGTTTATTTTATTTTAGTTTATATTTAGTTTTAATTTTAGGTTTTAATCTTAGTTTTATTTTATTTTTTTTAGTTCAATTTTTATTTATTTTATTTTATTTTATTTTATTTTTTCATTTTATTTTATTTTGGTTTAGGTGTTTTAGTTTATTTTATTTATTTAGGTTTAGGTTTTTTATTTATTTATTTTATTTTAGGCTTTTAAGTTTATTTAGGTTTTAGTTTTAGGTTTTATTTAGGATTGGGATTAGGGTTTAGGGTTTAAGTTAGGGTTTAGGGTTTAGTTAGGGTTTTGTGGAGTTTAGGGTTTAGTGTTTGGCTTTAAGGTTTAGGGTTTTAGGTTTAGGGTTGGTTTAGTTTAGGGTGACAGGCTCAGGGTCAGAGTTGGGTTATTTAGCTTAGGGTTTAGGGTAGGGTTTGGTTAAGCATTAGGTTTAGTGTAGGTATATGGCTTTAGGGTTTAGGGTTTAGGTTTTATAGGGTGTGTTAGTGGGTTATAGTTTTGGGTTTTAAATTAAACCCAGAGGTTTAGGTTTATTTTATATATCCAGTTTTTAAGTTTACTTTATTTTGATTTTATTTAGGTTTATTTTATTTTTTAAGAATTTATTTTATGTTTATTTAGTTTAGTTTAGGTTTTACTTTAGTTTATTTAGGTTTAGGTAGGTTAGGTTTATTTGGTTGAGTTTCATTTTATTTAGGTTTATTTATTTTATTTTTTTTAGGTTTAGTTTTATTTATTTTAGGTTTAGGTTTTAGGTTTTATTTTAGGTTTTATTTTAGTGTTTTGGTTTATTTTAGTTTATTTTACTTTATTTAGTTTAGGTTTAGTTTATGATTAGGTTTAATTTATTTTAAGTTTAGGTTTAGGTTTAATTTATTTTAGTTTAGTTTATTATATAGTTTATTTTATTTTATTTTGTTTATTTTATTTTTTATTTTAGGTGTTATTTTTTTTTTTTGTTTTAGGGTTTAGGTTTATTATTTTATTTATTTTTTGGTTAATTTTATAGGTTTTATCTCTTTATTTTAATTTTATTTTATTTTAGGTTTATTTTATTTCATTTTATGTTTAATTTTATTTTATTTAAGTTTTTTTATTTTTAGGTTTATTTTGTTATTTAGTTTAGTTTAGGTTTTTATTTTTTATTTTATTTTATTTTATTTTTAAGTTTAGGTTTAGGTTTTGGTTTAGGTTTCTATTTTAATTTATTTTCTTATTTTATTTACGTTTACTATTTTATTTTTTATTTTTAGGTTTTTATTTTTTATGATTTTAAGTTTTAGGGTTTTATTTAAGTTTAGGTTTTTGGGTTTTAGGGTTTAGGGTTAGTTTAGGGTTTAGGTAGGATTTTCAGTGTTGGATTTAGGGTTTAGGGTTTAGGTTTAGGGTTTATTTGCTTTAGGTTTATGCTTTAGGTAGGGTTATAGGCTCATGGTAGGGTTTTAGGGTATGATTTAGGGTTGTTTATAAGTTTAGGTTAAATTTTAATTAAGCAAAATAATTGGTTTATTTTTTTATTTAGAATATTTAGTTTATTTTTATTTATTTTAATTTTAATTTTTATTTTATTTAGGTTTATTTTTTATTTATTTTATTTAGTTTATTTATTTATTTTAGGTTTTATTTTAATTTATTTTTTAGTTTAGGTTTTAGGTTTATTTTTAGTTGAGTTTATTCATTTTATTTTTTATGTTTTATTTTATTTTTAGGTTTAGGTTTTATTTTTTTATTTTAGGTTGGTTTTATTTTAGGTTTTATTAAATTTAATTTAGGTTTAGGTTTAGATTTAGTTTATTTTAGGTTTATGTTTAGGTTTTATTTATTATAGTTTAGTTTATTTTAGTTTAGATTTATGTTTATTTTATTTTGTTTTTATTATATTTATTTTGGGTTTAGGTTTTAGTTGTTTAGGTTTATTTTATTTTATTTAATTTTAGTTTATTTTATTTAGTTTATTTTATTTTATTTTTTATTTTATTTTAGTTAGTAGGTTTTATTTATTTATTTTAGTTTTTTTATTTTATTTTATTTTTTTTTAGGTTTAGTTAGGTTTAGGTTTATTTAGTTTAGGTTTTATTTTATTTTATTTTTATTTTATTTAGGTTTGGTTTTTTATTTTTATTTTTTGTTTAGGTTTTTTAGTTTTTTTAGGTTTAGGGTTTGGTAGTTAAGGTCAGTAGGAGTTTAGGGTAGAGTTTAGTGTCAGCTTTAGTGTTAAGTTTTAGGGTTTAAGTGTGATCATGGTCAGTGGTAGGTTTTACTTTTATATATTTGGGATAGTGTTTAGTGTAGGTTTTAGGAGGGTTTTAGGTATTAGGGTTAGGTTTGGTCATTATCGTTTAGGAGTGAGATGGTTATAAGTTAGGGTAGGGTAGGTTTAGGGTCAGTTTTAGGTTTTGGTTTAGGGCCTAGAGAAAAGTTTTACCAAGCAAACCCAGTAGTTATTTATCTTTATTTTATCTATGTATTTAAGTTTAGTTAGGTAGGGTTTAGTTTGGGTTAGAGTTAAGTAGGGTTTAGCCTGGGTCAGGTTTTGGTGGTTTGGAGGTTATTAGGGTTTCTGGGTTAGGAGAGGGCCCAGAGGGCCCAGGGAGGGAGAGGGCCCAGGAGTGGCCCAGGGCCTGGGGTTAGAGGTTTGGGTAGGATTTAGGCAAGAGGGTAGGTTTGGAGGGTCTGGGTCAGAGAAGGGAGGGATCATGGAGGATTAGTGTTAGAGATTTAAGAGTCCTAGGTCTGTGATTAGGATTTAGTAGTTAATTTTGATTTAGATCTTAAAAAAAAAAGGCCTAGTTTAGTTTATTTATATTTTAGGATTTATTTTATTAGTTTAGTTTATTTATTTATTTAGTAGTTTTTTATCTTGGTATTAGTTTAGGTTTAGTTTATGATTTTTTAGTTTAGTTTATTTTATTTATTTTTTAAGTATTTTATTTTTTAAGTTTAGGTTTAGGTTTTATTTTATTATTTTGGTTTAGATTTTAGGTTTTTATTTAGGTTTATTTTTAGGTTTTATTTTTTTTTTTGTTTAGGCTTACGTTTATTTATAGTTTATTTTATTTTATTTAGTTTAGGATTTAGGTTTTGTTTATTTTAAGTTTAGGTTTAGGTTTTATTTATTTTAGTTTAGGTTTAGGTTTATCTTACTTTGTTTATTTTTTATTTTAGTTTATGTTTTTTTTTAAGTTTAGGGTTTAGTTTTTTTTTTAGTTTAGGTATTTATTTTTTTTTAATTTTTTATGTTTTATTTTTAGGTTTATTTTTTAAGTTTAGGTTTTTATTTAGTTATATTCATCGATGAAGACTTACTCATAGGGACAAGAAGCACAACCTACTTACATTATAATGGATGTTGGAGCTATCCGAGTTCCGTTGACCCAGTGTATCTATCAACATTATTAGTCTAAGAACCCTTGCTATTGAGGATCAACACAAACTCCAAAAAAGAAAGGATGATGTTGAGAGGCAATGAACAAGGCCAGAGGGCTTTGTGGTGTTTATTTTTGAATGTATGCGAGGGAGGGGCTACTTTTTGAGCTGATGGGGTACAATATTGAGGTATGATGAACTATCTCGAAAGATAGAGGCATCACCTTATAATGGACCTAATCACATAATAATGACTCCTAAGGCATTCTGAATGTACGTGAGATTTTTCCCCTACTTTACATGGATGAATAAACTATGGTTTATATTAAACTAGGTTCTTAAGTTCCCTATGGAGGTAAGCCTCCATAGTTAATTACATCTTAGGAAATAAAATTTCCTAAGAATACTCTCAAATAAAGTACACAATTATCATCTCCAAATATTTCAAGGTTAGACTATCACAGGATTTGTTGTATTTGAAAAATCAATTGAGAAAGTTCAAGGAGAAGACTTATTTTTAGAATCTAAGTGAAATAAGTAGGAACTGCTCATGATACTAGGAAGCCTAGTAAACATTCCTATCTATCTTATGGTTGGGATTTATAATTTTGAAGTTGATGAGATTTATATGTTTTGAGTTGAAATTTAATTAGATTACTAGGGCTTATAATCCACTAACACAAGGTTGTGGGAATGCCTAAGAGGTGAGGATTTATGCTCTAGCAAAGAATAGCTACCTCGATCCTAATCTAGAGCTTTAGTACGAGCTAAAGCACGACCTAAATCTAAACTACAAGTGGACATAAGGGTTTACCTCCACAAGAGATAATAAGTTATCTAACTTATGAAGTTATAACCTCCTAGAGTGGCCGCTAGCTAACTCCTCCTATGATTTTAAAACTATATAGTCTAGTCTTATGAATTGTAAAATAGCTAGCATAGATATTCAATTAGAAAGAGACTAAAGTTCTAAACACTCTCCCTATGAGTGGTATGAGCATAAGACTTAATCTATAAATGTAGAATCTTTTCAAAGTTTATTTCATTTTAGACACATTATTTTGATAGAGGATTTTGGATTTCTTATGCTTGAATGCATGATGAGATAGGTTATGAGTCAAATCAATTAGAAGAAGGTATTCTCCACCACAAGGGATGCCCTCACAGGTCAAGCATCCTTTATCATGCAAGGATAAAGATCCTTCATGTTCAAGAGAGAAATAATATGCATGGATGATGTGAAACATACAACCATACAGCTAAGGGGTTGCTAAATTTTTTAATTATCTTATTTATGTATTAGGCTTTATGACAAGATTATGAGTTGTTTTAAAATTTAGTATATCGCGATTAATTGCAGAAAAGTTATTTTATCCTAAGAGCCTAATCATATCTAAGCATCAAAGCATCAATCATTTAAGTGAAAATCATGCCATCCTAATGCATAATGTAAACATAACATCAAACAATTATATAAACTATCATAAAAGAAAAAAAGGTCGGTGTGGTCGGGTACCACGATACAACCCGAAGTAAAAAAAGATGGGTAGCAGAGCTCTACCCTTATATAACCTGGAATATGATAGAATAATTATAATTATATTAAATGTTATGGGGGTCTTCTTTCTTTATATCTCCATTTCTGATTTGGTTTGTTCTTTGATTTGGATGGTGCTTTCTTCAAATGCATTACAGGGCACCCCAAGACAAAGCCTTCTGGCCACTGCTCACCTAATCTCCCATAGAAGTATCCCTAATTCATATTGCAAAAATTACAATTATGTGGGAAACATAAATCTAACTAAACTTGCAAAATAGAGGTTAGTTAAATATATATATAATCCTAATAAGTTCTATTTATAATTTGGGCTTAGCACCCTACATAGGATAATTAAGCCCACTTGTACTAACTTGGATTATGCTTAAGGATTTATGCAACTTGCAAAAAAAATCATTGCCATTTATTTTTAAGCATCCCTTAAGCATAATGCCCTAAAAAAACATGATTAGGCTAATATTGACCTATCATCCAGTCTACGAAGCATGCACCCTAATCTCCATTCTAAAATAATACATCATAAAACAAAATATACATCACATCATACATTATCCTAACTTAGAGCTAGAAGTGGTGACTTAATTCTAATGTGTGTATTAAGGCTTGTGTGGTAAGTCTTGTGAGGCATTAGTGTTATATTTTCTAACTATAGAAGGATTCAATTTAACATGAAAGGTTGATTTCACTTAAAGTAGTTTAATTGATTTGAGAATTTTAGTTTGACTTTTCTTTTGTTTCATTTGATTACACTTAGCAACTAAGTGTTATAAAGAGGAAAAGAGGATTGCCCTCTTTCATCCCTACCTTAAGTCACTTTTTTAAAGTATGTTAATTTGATTTAGTTCTCTTTAATGAATGGCTTATTAAATGATTTAATGAATTAGTCCTAGGTTCACTTGAAATAATCTTATTCAAAATGAAAGGCATCTTAAGATTAATTTAATTCAATTACTACCACATGACATACATTAAATCATGCATTTTCATCACATGTAACATGCATATGATTTAATCTTAAGTGTATCTATATTTTAGCACACCATGATAAATGTATGTGTATGCTTAGAATTTATATTTTATTTGATTGAATTATTTAAACATATTAATTTAAAACTTCATCCAAATTCTTATATAAAAGGTCATAAGAATGATATTAAATAGGCATGCGCTATTGTTAAACCAGGGAAGTGAGGTAATCAAATGACCACCTTATAGCTAGTTAAAGCTTCATATTCTTGAGATGTCCAAAGTATATACCCATTTTCATTCAAACATATGTAAATTCATATACATGATCATAGGAAGTAAGCTCTAAATCATATGGCTAATTAATTCAACCACTTAGAAAATTATGAATGCATGAAATTTTAATGTAAAATGGGATTTTTATTCACTAATCACATATACATATACATGTATAAAGATATAGACATGTACGTGTTGTTGTTAAACCAAGGAAGCAAGGTAATCAAATGACTTTCTTGGGGCTAACTAAAGCCTCATATTCTCGGGATGTCCAAACTATAAACTTGCTTTTCTTGGACACACATGGATGTATACATAAATGAGGGAAAGAAAACCATGCAAAGATTATATATTTTTTTGATTGAATCATTTGTATATATGAATTAAAGCTTTATCCAAATTCTAATGTTGAAATACATAAGAATGAAATCAAATGGGTAAGTGCCGTTGTTATGCCAGGGAAGTGAGGTAATCAAATGACCTCCTTAGGGCTAACTAAAGTCTCATATTCCAGTGATGTTTAGACTATATAATAATTACCATTCAATCTTATATAAATCAACACATGAATAGAAGAAACAGAACTCAACATTCATACACTTAAGCTATAAGCACATGCTTTTCTTATGTATTTATAACTAGGATGATAACACATATTATTATTCATTTATAAGCTTTTGAAAATACATTTGTATTTAATAGTGATAATAGCCATGCATATATTAAATTAAATCAACACATGAAAGCTTACATAAAGGAAATCCATTTTATTTCACTTGATTTTGAAAAGATGGATGTATGGATTCGAATGACATACCAAATTTAACATGATTGGAAAGAGGAAATCAAATCAACCCCAATTAGATTGATTTTCTTAAATACCCATGTAGTCTGAAATTAAATTGCAAATCAAATCCAACTGCAAATGATTGAAACCCAAAATCAAAATCAAATTTCTAAATCCCATCCTAAGCCATATGAACCACCTTCATATGCTTAAAACTTGATTTATTTATTTAAAAATGAATCATTCCTTTATTTATATTCACAAATATAAATGAAATCTGAATTCAAACCATTCAGATCAAATCAAACCAAATCAGGACCTTTCTTAAGCCATATGGGCTTACCTCCATAAGCTTAATAAAATCTCAACCCCAACCAACCCAAACTCAATTGATTTCTTTATAAATCAATCATTCATTCATTTATATTCATAAATATAAATGAAACCCACCCTCCAATGACCAAAAATAAATCAAACTAAATCAATCCCCTATTTAAGCCCTTTTGACCTAAATCCTTAAGCTTGGTCAAATTTGCTTCCAAATCACACCAAACTCAAGTGATTTTCTCATGAATCATTTATATGTTCATTTATATTCACAAATATAAATAAAATATAAATCCAAATAGCCAAAATTAAACCCAAATCAAATCAAATTTCCAATTTTAGCCTTTTTGTTGAACTTAGCTAAATGATACCAAAATCAATTCAAAACCCAAAATTTTCTTCATGGTTCAATCATTGTTCCAAATATAAATACAAACTTCAATTATCAAATCAAATCTAGGTCAACTCAAATCAAGCCCATGTTGACCCCTTTTGACTTGAAATTATCATATGAACCAAAATCTATTTGACTCCAAACCACCAATTGGATTTATATTTCAATCCTAGCTCATATGAGTTCAACTAAACTTGAATCAAGCCAAAACAAATCAATTGACCCATTTAGGTCCATTTGACCCAAAGTGACCTAAGGAACCTTTTTGAGCCAAGTTCTAATCCAACCCAAATTGGATTGAACTAAGCCCATCCAAACCTCATATCATGATCATCATCCTAGGGTGATTAACTACCTTGAATTGGATCAAACCAAGTCAACTTGGTCCTTTGACCAAGTCAACCTTTAGCTCAAATGAAACACAAACTATCCAAAACCTACCATATACCATATTAATTGAAACTATTGATTCAAACCAATGCCTAATCAATGATTGAACATGACCAAACCTTTAATTGAACCAAACCAAGTCCAATTGGTCATTTGACCTAAGTTGACCCAAATTGGCCTAAAAAGCCAAAATGGGTCAAATCATGATTTTAATCCAAATTGATTACAATCAATGGCTCAAGTTCATTCTAAATCAAAGCCATGATTGAGCCCAATTTGACCAATTGGTCAACTTGACCCAACCTAGCCCAAATTGACCTAAAAGGTCAAACCAAACCAAACCTACAATTATTTTCAATGACAATTGAACATGAAACAAACACTAACTAATTCAAATTGCTCAAATTGGTCAAATACCCATTTCTCCTATTTGCATCCAAATGAGCCAAAATCAAGTCAAGCCAAATTAATCAAAACCACTTGAACCAAAAACTTGAAATCATCATTTAAATTCTTTTAATCAAGTCTTGTTTGACCCAATTTGACCAATTGGTCAAACCAACCCAACCTAATACAAATGAACTCATTTTGACCAAATGAAGCCAAATCACCCAAAACCAACCCATGGGATCCTAGGAGCTGGCCAAACCTGACCCAAACCAGTCGTAGTTCACTCCCAAATCAGCACAAATCCATAATGGACCCCCACCCAAAGGGATACCCATTGGACACACCCCATTTATATTAGATTCTTTTAATAAGAGGCAATGTCCACTTTCTCCTCTCATGGCAGCCATCTAATTACCAAATAAGGTAATCCTAACCCCTCCCCAGCCAATGTAAGCCGCCTAGCACTTTCCATGGACATGGAAACAAACCAAGCCACTTCACTCATGGCCGAACCCTATGGGCAAAAAGAAGGACCAAGCCAACCCAATCTCCCCATATCTTGCCTTGAGCTCCTTGCCATAGTTTTCTCCACTCCTGGTGAACCATGTGGAGCTGACAGTGACCCCTCCGATGCTTCGATGGTGGTGAATCGTTAGAATTTTAGGGACGAATCTTGTCCATCCATCACACACAATTTTAGGGTATACTCCTTCAATTTGAGCGGGAATTATTATAATTCACACTATGGGAGTTCCCTAAGCATTTTTGAAACTCCTCAAAGCCTACATGAACCCTCTCCATTGTTCATCACTCATAGAAAGATGGATCATGGGTCATTCATTCTATATAATTGGACCAAATGTGCGTGATCAAATCGCGTAGAATCCCCCTTCTATTTCCTTTTTAATCATGGGATCTGATCGTGGTCATCCAATCTTATATCAGACGGTCTACTAGAAAGCGCATCTGCCACAATCTGAGTTAGCCTCCTAATTTGATAACTTAAATACCCTATCCCATCATACCACATGGAAATCACATGCCGTGTCAACATCCACATGACATTGATGGGATTAAGAGTTAATTAGGGCTATTTTTATTAATTTTTAAGTGCAAAAATTCATAAAATCATAATTAATCCTAGAAAAATCCAAAAAATATAAATGAGGGTTCATTATAAAGATATTTCAAAGTAGAATCTAAGAAAATTATTATGAATTAATTTTGAATAGTAATTTTTTCTTAATTAAGGTTTAAATAGAGATTTAATTAGCCTAATTACTCTTTGATTAATTATCCAATTAATTTCAAATATTTTAGAGATGTTTAGGGGGATGACCTCTTCCTCCCCTATTTTTCTTGGGAATGGATAGTTAGTTAGGGAAATCAATTGATTAAGCCTCAATAACTCTCCAACTTAATTAATGATAATTAAGTAAATGAATAGTGGATTAATTAATTAATTAAGTTTACTATCCTCTGTTAATAGTGAGAAGTCTTAGGGAAGTGGTTTGGCTTCATTCCTTATGACCATTTCATTAAGCCTCTTCATTTGTGTCAAATTAATTAAAGCCTAAATAATTAATTAGCCAATTAATTAATAAATTAAAAAAGAAAGGATATCAAATTATTTTAGAGCCTAATTGATTATTTGAAATGACTTATGGATTGGGACTGATGTCTCTTCCTTGATCTCTTTCCCTAAGTTAATTTTATCATCCTAATTAAAAAATATAATCAAAGGAATTAATTGACCAATTAAGGGCTTAATCATATTAATTTAAAATCCATTCATTCATAACCTTCCTTAATTAACTCTTTGGTGGTTTTTAGGTGTTCAATAACCTAAAGAGAGAGCTAATGAAATTATGGTTAGCTCATATGCATGAGAAAACCATAAAATTAATTAAGTGAGTCCCTTAAGCTTAATTAATAATTATGAGCTAATTGCATTATTAATTTCTTTCTTAGGAGCATTGCTAATTTACTTTTCATGTGGTGCATCTCATGTTGGCTCATCATTGATTAATAAATTAACTTTGAGTGTAAGGGTTTAAATTCATAGCTTAACCTAAAGACATAAAATCAACCTAATTTCTTTTCATTAAACTAAATTAACTTACACATGGGGAATGGGATTAGGATTAGCAATCCTCTTTCACATTTCTTAAATAAATCAAATATAAAATCAAAAATGGCTTTTAAGAAACTTTGGTTTGTTTTAAATGAGCTTATCTAATATGATTGTCCTTAAGACATAGTTGGATTGAATGAAATTACATGATTGTGTTTCTTTATTTCTTTCCAATCATGTTAAATGTTGTATGCTACTTGTATTTATGCATTCATTTCTTTCAAATTAATTAAATAAATATGATTTCCTTTATGTCAATTTGCATGTGTTGACTTAATTAGAAATATTTGTGGCCATTATCACTATTAAATCTCAAATGTATTTTAAAGTATATATATATATATATATATATATATATATATATATATATATATATATATATATATATATATATATATAAGGAGGTTCCTACCTCATTCTCCGTGCAAAATAATGACGCATTTCGTGACATTCTTATGCATCATAACATTGGAATTTAAATAAAGCTTTAATTCATTTATAGAAATAAATCAATTCAATTAAATGCTACTTTTGCATGGTTTTCATTCTTATAGTTCTTTATACATCCATATGTATTTAAGAATAGCGGGTATATTAGTTTGGACATTCTGGGGATGCACGACTTTAAGTAGCCCCAACAAGGTTCTTACCTTGTTCCCCTCGTGCAGAACAATGGCATCGTACTTGCTTAAAAATTTTATACATTTGAATGTGTATTTAGCTAATGAATTAAATCTCATTTTTGTAATAAAAAAAATATGCACTCATATTTTATTCAAGTGGTTGGATTGATTAGTCATATGATTTAAAGTTCTTTTCTTATGCTCTTGTATAAGAATTTGGATAGAGCTTTAAATTAATATGATAAAATAACCCAACCAAATGAAGCATCAATTTCAAGTACATTTTCTTACATTCATCATTTAAGTGTGCTAAGATACAAATTTCATGTATAGGTATGTTTAGGACTTAATCATATGCATGCCATATATATGATGGAAAGAAATGAACAAACATGTGTCATGTGATAGTAATTAATTCCAATTAACCTTAAGATGCTTTTCTTATTGGATGGAATTATTTAAAGTCAACCTAAATCTAGGACTAATTAAAACATGTAATAAGCCATTCATTAAAGGAAATTTATTAATCAATTTGCTTTAGATGTGACTTAAGATAGGGATGAAAGAGAGTTACCCTCTCTTTTCTTCTCTTTAAAACACTTAGTTATTAAGTGTAAGCCAAATGAAATAAAAGAAATCATTATGTAAAATTTTCAAATCAATTAAATCATTTAAAGTGAAACCACCCTTCATAAATAAAACTCTTCACATTTAGAAAATCTTAACTCTAAGCCTAGTTAGGACATACCACACAAGCCTTAACACACACATTATATTAGGTCACCACTTCTAACTTTATGTTAGGGAGGTGTATGGTTTGATGTATGTTTGGTTTTATGATGTATTATTATAGACTGGATGTTAGGGTGTATGTTTCGTAGACTAGATGTTAGGCTGTGATTAGCCTAATCATATTTTCTATAGAATATTGTGCTTAAGGGGTGCTTAAAATAAATATAAATGCTCTATTTTGCAGGTTGCTTAACCCCTAAGCATAATCTACATTAGGATAGGTGGACTTGGTTACCCATGTACAGGGTGCTAAGACCAACTTATACATATAACTGATTGGGTTGTATGGTGTATTTAGCTAACACTTGTCTTCCAGGTATAATTAGATTTACTTTTCCTATTTTCAATATAATCTTGTATTACAAATTAGGATTAGTGTTATGGGGGATCAGGATGAGCTGTGGCTAGAAGGTTTTATCTTGGGAGGCCCCATGATGCCTTTGAAGCAACCAAATCCAAATGGAGCAAAGACATGAAGACATGAAGATATGAAGACATGAACTCCCCATAACATTTATTCATTTTTAATTGTAATTATTCTTTCATATACCAGATTTTATAAGGGTAAAGCTCGACTACCCATTTCTTTTTGTATCAGATGAATCGCGACTATTATTTTTTCACATTGAGTTTATAAAGTGTTTAATGCTTTGTTTACAATTGTGTAATAAAAATGGCACATATTTTCATAGTTTTTTCATATATGATGATTTAATGTGTTGTTTGGATCTGCTTAGGCACTTAGAGAAAAATAAACTTTTTACCCCAATCATAACTCATAACTTTATTTTCAAAAATAACTCATAACCTCATTTAAAGCCTAAGTATTAAATCAAGATTATTAAAAGATTTAGCAACCCCTTAGCTAAATCTTATATGTTTAATATCATGCATATCATCTTGTTTCATTCTTACTAAGAGAGGGTTTTCATCTTTGCATGATTGGGGAAGACTTGACCTTTGAGGGTGTCCCTTTTGGTGGAAAACACTTCTTTCTCTTTGATTTATCCAATAACACTATTTCATCATGCATTTAGGCATACAAAATCTTATGGCCTGTGGTAAAATAAAAAGGTTCAAAATTAAATAAAATTTGATAAAATTTGTAGTAGACTAAGTCATTATTCATACTACTCATGCTCTAGTCTCTTAGGGAGTGGATTTATGGACTTTAGTTTCTTCCTAAATGATAACAGCCTAACCATCTTGCAAAATATATGACTTGACCACATGGTTTTAAAACATAGGAGGAGTTTGCTGGTTGATACTCAAGGCAATTATAAGTCCAACAGTTAGGTGGTTTGCCCTCTATTATGGAGGTAAATAATATACTCATGTTTTCCTTAGATTTAGGATATGCTTTGGCCCTCGCTAAAGTTTCCTAAATTTAGGATCTGAGGTTGATTTTTCCCCTTGGGCTACAAACATAAATCTTCACCTCTTAGGCATTTTCATAACCTTGCATTGTGGGATTATAAGTCCTAGCTTTCTAATAAATTTCAATTCAAATATATAATTCTCCTCAATTTCAAATATATAAAGCCCAACCATAAGATGGTTTGGGATGCTCATTAGGTTTCCTAGTATCATGAGCATTCACTTCATCTCCTTTGGCTTCAATAATAAGTCTTTCCTTTGATTTATCCCACTTGATTTTCTAAATATAACCAATTTATTGATAGTCCTATCTTTGAATTCTTTAGAGATAATAGTTGCCTACTTTAATCAAGTGTCTTTCTAAGTAACTCACCTTTCTTAGGATATAATTAACTATGGGGGCTTGCACCCATAGGAAAATTTAGAACTGGTTTAAATAAACCCTACTTTATTCATCCATAAAGTAGAAAAAATCTGTACATTCAAGACCCATCATGCCTTAGAGTCCTTATTAGTGATTAGTCCATTATGGGTAGTGATTTCTTCTTTCAGATAGTACACTATTCCTGTCTTCCTGATCACCTCAATAAGTACACCCTCATGCATGGCCCCTCACCAATGCACACACATACAATAAATCAATCTAAAATTAAACACACAAATATATAGCTCTCATGGTCCTTGACACCAATATAGGGTCCACACAAACATATAAATAAAATATATAATCACTTGTAGACTAGGAGGACACCCCTACTGTACCTTTCCCAAGAATGTATCCTATCTTTAGGGTGCTAGCAAAACTCCCTATAGTATTACTTTGAGTTGATATAAGTCCCCAGATACATTCTTAGAAGCCCCTAAGTTGGGTTCAATTTGTTGTCCTATCAACAGTCTCCCAATAGTTGTTCCCTACTTTAGAAGATGTATCTATGCTTTCTTCAAGACAATCATTGTACATCGAAAGAAACCCCTTAGGTTGCTAGCTTTTATTAGACTATCCCTTGATTTGTAAATGAGATAGGACAAGTGATATAGCCCCTTCTCAAGTGGGTCCATACAATGGTGGTCCATAAATTAAATCTATCAAATTTGACCGAGCTCACATCCCTAGTAGATATGCCCTCAATTCTAAATCAAACTAAACCAAACAAACCATATCAAATCACATTAAATTAAGATAAAATTAATCATGGCTACTTTTGAGTTGACATAAGTCCATATTCACTCGAATACCTTGTAAGGTTCAATTTGTTGCATAATAGGTCACCCCAATAGTTATTTGCTTTGGAAGATGTAAGTCTGCTACGCCTTCTTCCTAACACATCTGTTGCACACCAAAAGGCAATCCCTTAGGTTAGCTAGCTCTACCCTGCAGTCGATAGACTATCCTTTGAATTTGTAAACCTAAGGTAGTTCAAGGCTGATATAGCCCCTTCTTAGTTGGTCCATCGCACACCGATAGGATCCATACATTAACTCAGATTAAATTAAACCCAATATGATTTTCCCAGTGGAGTTATATCACACCCTTCCCCCCTAGTGGAGCTGCAAATCATATATAAACAAGTCAACCAAATAAATTAAATTCAAAACCAACCAACCTAGTGGAGCCAAACCAACTCCCAATGAGTCTAAATCAAACAAATCCAACCAAACTCTTATCCTAGTGGATACATCCCCATAAAAAATCTATGAAATCAACCTCAAATCCCATGATAAAGCCCTTCCCTAATGGAAGGTTCATATACCCGTTCCCAAGTGGACTCAAGCCCATATCTCTAGCAGATATGCCTCCACATCAATTTAATTAAAATAAATTAAAGTTGATTCGAACTTAATCCCTGGTGGATTATAAATTCTTATCCCAAATGGATCTTCTTTCCACAAATCATAGAATCAAATCAAATTTAAACTTTATCCCCAGTAGATTTTCTTCTTCTTTTCCCATGAAATAGACCCCTCACATGTCATGTCTAGTGCATGTGTGATCCCCTACGAATCTTCCGCCATGTCTTTAACAAGGAATTCTCATCAAATCTTATTTATTCTCTTATGCACACCTTTAATACTACAACCAAAAGCCTAATAATATATTCATTAAAATTACATCATCTTAACATTATAATCAACATTTTATTTTATGATGAAGCTCAAACTAACTATACAATATCATACTAAAATATATTGTGAGAATTAACACACTATATTATATTATAATATATGATGTTATATTATAATTTGCTATAACATAATATATTGTCTAACATTACACCTCATTAGAATCAAGGAACAAATAATAAAAATTTCTTAAAATATGAATAGTGTTCATTTTGGATGTAAAATTTTTATTTTTTATTAGAAAAGGTACAAAATAGCATAATTTTGGTGTTTCTTCTTGGTGTGTGCTATGAATTTAGCTAAATTCTTCCATCTCAACCTTCAAATTAGCATTCTTGTGAGTTTTGACCTAATGTATTATAACAAAAGTAAAACATACTAAAATGTACAATAACATTAAGTAACACACTACCACATTCATATATTTATGAAGTTATATTATGATGTACATTATATTTTAATATGCTTTCATATAATATATTATCTTACATTATAACTTAAAATGAATCACTTCAAGCAAAAAAATTATCAAATTTGGTTGAAAAATGAACATTTATTTTGGATGCAAAATTCCATTCTTTTGATTAAATGGCACACCATAGCACACCCCCAATGATGTCACCTAACGCTTACATTTAATTTGGCCAAATCATCATCTCAAATTTATAAATCAAGATTTTTATGAATTATACCAGTACAAACTCTACAACATCATAGTATAACAAACTAAAATATGTTAAACTACAAGTAGTAATACACAATAATATGTTATAATGCATGATGTTACACTATGTTATGGCATCCTATATTATAATACACTATTATATTATATTATATTGCATCACATCATAAGGGATTGCTTAAGATAAAAATCATAAAATTACTCTAAACATTAAAAAATTATATATTTTAGTCATCACTTACATATTTTAAATTGAAATAATATATTATGATGTCATGCTCTACTTATTATGAATTTGGCCAAATTCCACCATTTTAAAGTCTAAATCAACATTTTATAAATAATGCTAGGATCAATTACATGGTTGTAAAATAATAAAAGAATTTAAAATGTGAGAATAATATATTATGACATATGATGTAATACTACAACATATAATATTTATTTTGAACATAAAATATTACTTTTTAGACTACAAGTTGTGTGTAGCACACCTTTGGTACAACCTAATTACTACTTCAAATTTAACAAATTTCATCATCCGATTTATTAAATCAATATTTTATGAATTATATTAATATAGATAGGCATAATACCATAATATACTCAAACATTTCAAAACATCTTATAACATCCAAAAAATAAATCACTACATGCTCAAATATATGATGCTACATTATACTATAATATATGATTTTTAATATAATTTAGGTTAGGTTTAGGTATTCAAATCTCTAATAGTCAAGGAAAGCCTCTTGAAGACATTTTCCTTAACTACATTAACTATGTTAGGATTAGGTCATTCTTTAGATCTATTCCAAATGATATCTTTATTCAAGGTTTAGGGTTTAGGGTTTAGGGTTTAGGATTAGAGTCTAGGGTTTGTTTAAGGTTAAGGGTTTAGGGTTAAGGGTTAGTTTAGTGTTTAGTGTTTAGGGTTTAGGGTTTAAGGTTTAGGTTTAGGGTCTAGGGTTTAGGGTTTTAGGTTTTAGTGTTTAGGGTTTAGGGTTTAGGGTTTAGGGATTTTAGAGTTGAGGGTTTAAGGTTTGGGGTTTAGGGTATAGGGTTTTGGTTTTAGGTTTAGGGTTAAGTTTTATTTTAGGATTTAGGGTTTAAGATTTTTTTTAATAGAGAACAAATTCATATTCAACATTTCTTCTTTTCGATTTCATCAACCAAGAAGAACTCCTAGTTTTCTAAGACACAAGTCATGACATAGATCAAAAGGCCCCATGAGAAAATAAAATCCTAGATAAGTAGAACCACTTATAAAGACACAATTCCAAACAACAGATCGATTGGTCATTCTTGCTCTTCAAGCACCAAGCCTCTGTAGCGAGATCTCCCATCATATCCCGATCTCCCTCCACCACCACCATGGTAAACCTCTGTGCTCCTCCTACCATAACCACCCACTACTTTGACCACCACTTTGTATCCACCAAGACACCTCAAGATACCCCACCACCACTACGAGCACCGCCACCTGCCATCATCTGAGGTGATCTAGATAGCTTAGTTGATGTGATGTTTCTTCCATAAGGTTCTACCCATTTTTAGGGTTTATGGTTTAGGTTTGGCTTCAAATGGCCATCTGGCCATCTCATGGAGTCATGGGTGGCATGGAAGAGGTTAGTTGGCTTGGCTTGGTTGGTTGAAGGTGTGGAGGTGGCTGCCAAGGAGGAATCATGGGTTTCTTATGGGTTTCAAATGCTCCAATGAGGTGGGTGAGGTGATTTCACCTCCCATGGGTCATGGCTGACCAACCACCCTAAGGTCAAGTTGGGTAGTGTCCTAGGTGCCTAGGTGGACCATTAAGAGAGTACCAAGTGGCCAAGAAATGGAAATGACACTTACATTATGGATTTGTCTCATGTGATGCCCTTGACCCAATGGTAGAATGATCATTTGGCATTGGATTTGATTTGGGTAGATTTGAAATGAGCCAAAAGTGGGTTAGCATAAATTTCAAGTCAATTGGAGTTGATTTGGTTAGGTTTGGCTCAATTTGACTCATTTAGGTCAAATTAGGTTAGGTTGGTGACCAATTGGTCAAATTGGGTAAAACCAAGGGTCGTGTCAAGTTCATGTGATCATTTGGGATATTTTAATTAGTTTTAGTTTATCTTAGATTTGATTTTGCTCATTTGAATTCATTTGGGTTATGGGTTAAGTTGACCAATTTGACCAAATTGGCCAAATTGGCTTGGATTGGGTATTGGTTTGGGTTTAGTTGACCAATTGAAGATGATTGTAGGCTTTAGTTTCAATTAATTTGGAATTGGTTTGATTTAGCCAACTTGAACCTTTAGGTCAATTTGACCAATTGGTTTGATTTGGTCCAATCATTTTGGTCAAGTTCAACAATCAATTTGGAATGAACTTGAGCCATTGGTTGTAAATCAATTTGGTTTATATTTTGATTTGACCTAATTTGATCTTTTAGGTTAATTTGAACAAGAGGGCCAATTGGGTTTGGATTGACTCAATTGAAGGTCAAGTCATATTCAACTATTGATTTTGATATGCAATGAATCAAGGGATTTAGCTTAGGTTGCAATTTGGTTAGTTTGGGTTCATATGGGTTAAGGGGTTGACTTGGTCAAATGACCAAGTTGACTTGGTTTGACCAAATTTTTGATAATTGATCAACCTAGGGTGATCAACAATCATGAAGGGAGGTTTTAATGGGCTGGTTCAATCCAATTTAGGTAGGATTAGAAGTTGGCTCGAATAGGTTAAATTGGCAACTTTAGGTCAAGTGGACCAATTAAGTTTAGTTGGCTTGATTTAGGGTTGAGTTTGATTTCATTAGTTTATATATGAATTTTGAATTGATATATGAATTCAATTGCAATTGACTTGGGTTCTAATTTGTTTGGGTTCATTTGAAAATTTCAAGTCAAAAGGTTTAAGTTGGGTTTGACTTGGGTTGATTTTGGTTTGGCTTGAGGATTCTTGATTTCATTTATATTTGTGAATATGATTGAAGGTAAGATTGATTCATGAGAAAATCAATTGAATTTGGGTTTTGGAATGAGGAATTCTAAGTCCATGGAGTTGGGTCATGCTTTTAGATTTTGATTTGGTTTGATTTATTTGATGATTTAAATGTATATTTCATTTAAATTTGTGAAGATGATTGAAAATATGATTGATTTATGAGAAAATTAGTTGAGTTTGACTTAATTTGGATTAAGATTTGGTCCATGGGATAAATCATGGCTTAGAGGGCTTTGATTTAATTTGATTTAGTTTGATTTAGTTTTGATCATTTGAATGTATATTTGATTTATATTTAGAAGATGATTGAAGATAAATATTGATTATGAGAAAATCAATTGATTTTGGATTGATTTGGTTTTAAGATTTGGCTAAGTCCATGGATAGGTCATAGGCAGAAGGGTTTCAAGTTTGATTTGATCATGGATTTAGTCATTTGGTTTTGGAATTTAGGTTTGGATTTGGATTTGAATTTGATTTTTGAATTGAACTTGAGGTTTGGTTTGAGAATGTGAACATGGATTAGATTTGGGTTGTAGGGTAAGTGGATTGTCGTAATCCTAAGGCATAACCTAATCCTATGGCTAACCATTTCTATATCTTTAGGCTTAGTTTAAGTGTTTACCTAATTGTTAGAAGTGTCTTATGACTAGGGAAGTCTTAGTGTCTAGAAGGCTTCTAAGTCTAAAATTGGAAGATTGAATCTACACTCCAAACATGAGGTCAACAGGCCTTAGGCTCCATAGTGTTGCCCTTGAAAATAGATGATTGGAAGACCGAAGCCAAGTTTCACATTATAGACTCGGATACATCTTTCAATGCTTTGCTTGAGAGACCATGGATACATGAGAACAACATAGTTCCATCCTTTCTACATCAGTGTATGAAGTTTGTGAGAGGTGGGATCATCTACTATGTCAAAGTAGATCTCAAGCAATTTATAGTTCACGAGGTCAGCAAATATGAGGATGTGGTTTACTACCTCCCTCAAAATTAACAAGTCTATTCTCTTGAACTTGGCCATAGTTTAAAAAAAAGAAAAGGAAAAAGAAAAAGAAAAAGAAATAAGAAAATAAAAATAAAAGAATAGAGAAAATAAAAAAGAAAATAAAAGGGAGCGGAAATAGACTTGGAGGAGAAAGTGGAGCCTAACATTAGATTCTACCCCAGTTCATTACTTCATTCGAACAAATGGGTAGGATGACCTGGCCTCCACCATGCAGAGGAAGAGGCTAGTTCAGAGGCAGTCCAAGGGGTGGAAAACCTTCTTATTGGCCATCTAATGGAAGATATATCCTAGCTACCAAGAGTACACCTGCTATCCATATAGACTTAGAATCTAATTTATATGATGAGTCTTATATGGTTAGCATACCAGCCAGCTCTTCTCAGTAGTAGATTCCTTTGGAGCTGACACTTGAGCTAAATAGCGATGAAGACTAGGCCCCAAAGAAAAGCATAAGTGTATCCGAGTCTATAAGTGAAACAATTAAGAATTAGTTGGGAACCTTAGCTCTAACCCCACTTTCCTCTCAAAAAGCTGAGGGTTTGGTAGTTATGGAATCCCCTAAGTCATCCACAGGTGTGAAGACTCAGAGGATCTTTCTGAGAGCATCATGCTCAAGTCAAATAGTTAATATAGAACTTGAGGATGATTCATATGAAGATTTAATAGAGTTACCTTTTGATTGTTACTTTCCTTGTGTTCATAATTTAGCAAAGAAAGGGTTAAGACCACATACTTGGTTAAAGTGCAAGTCAGACTACCTAGAAAAAATATGGAAGAAAAAATGCAAAAGCTCTCAATAAAGACTGAGATTAGGATTTGGTATAGTGGGTCTAGTCGATGATGTCGATTACTGCTTAGTCATCAACCATCATTAGAAATCTAATTGGTTCTTTTCAAATCACATTAACTCATATAAGGAGCTGTGCTTAGAAACTTTAGATGATCCAGATGATTTTGAAGTCAAATATGCACCACTAGAGTTCAAAGAAGAGTTCATGTCAACAATCAACAAGCTCAAGGAAATCAACTTAGAACTGAAGATCCATTCCCACATACAGTTCTTTATTGAATGAAATTGAAACCAATGACTTAGTTAGCTATTATTGAAGTTTAAGACTACTTGCATTGGAGTTATGAAGAGATGCTTGGATTGGATCCTGATGTAGTGGTCCATAAACTAGCAATAGAGCCTAGTGCTAACCCTATCAAGCAAGCTCCTAAACGCATGCGATTAGACATAGAATAATAGGTCATTTATGAAGTCAAGAAATTGATTGATGCGAGCTTCATTCCAAAAGAAAAATACCCTACCTGGTTAGCCAACATCATCCTAGTTAAGAAAAAGAATGGCGAAATTCACATATTTGTTAATTTTAGGGATTTAAATAAGGCATGTTCAAAAGATGAATTTTCACTACCAATCTTGGAGTTAATGGTGGACATTGCCTCATCTCATGCAATATTCTCTTTCATGGATGGCTCATCTAGATATATCCAAATAAATCTGACCCTTGAAGATGAAAGAAACACTACTTTTAGAACCCCTAATCGAAATCTATTGCTATAAGGTCATTTTTTTCAGCCTTACAAATGTTGGTGCTACATACCAATGAGCTATGACTCGAATCTTTGACAAACTCATTCATCATCAAGTCGTGTGCTATGTTGATAATCTCATGGTCAAAAGTAGAGGAAAAGAAGATCATCTCTTTGACTTAGGAGTAATTTTTAAACAGTTAAGATAATTTAATCTCAAAATAAACCCCCTGAATTATGCATTTGGAGTAGCTTCAGGGAAATTCCATGGGTTTTTTGTCTGACACTAGGGAATCAAATTTGATCTAAAGGCAATATTAAAAATGTCACTCCCTAAAAGTTTAACTCAACTTAGATCATTCCAAGGGAATTTAGAGTATCTAAGATGCTTTATATCCAACTTATCAGGAATATGTTGACATTCTCAGCACTTGTTAAAAAGGACACCAAGTTCGAGTGGGACGACAAGTGTGAGCATGCCTTTGAAGACATCAAGCATTACTTGATGATGTCGTTGATTCTAGTAGCCCTTATCCCAGGCAAGACACTCATACATTACAGTGTTTTGTTAGAAGACTCTTTTGGTGCTTTGTTGGCCCAAGCCAATGATGAAGAGAAGGAAAATGCACTCTACTACCTAATCCATCATCTAATCCCTGCTGAGCATAATTGTCCACCCATTGAGAATCATTGCCTAGCTTTAATCTTTGCATCCCAAAAGCTACAGGACTACATGCTTCCTCATAAGGTGAACTTAATATCTAGGAATAATCCACTATAGTATCTTATTACATGACTGATGCTATCGGGACGGTTGGCATAACGATCCATGATCCTCTTGCAGTTTGACATTACCTTCATACCATTCCATGCGGTGAAAAGATAAGCACTAAAAGATTTCTTAGCAGCACACCCACTTCCTGCTGACTATCAACTTAGTGATAATCTCCTTGATGAACAAGTCATGAACTTAGGGGATACTAGTATTCACGACTAAGAGATGTATTTTGATGATGTGGCTTCCTCTCAAAGAGGAGAAGAATCACAATCTACTATTCCAGGAATGGCAGGGGTAAGAATAGTTATCTTAACTCTGGATTGTGATGTGATGAGATTTTCATATCAACTGTCCAATCCTTGGACCAATAATGAAGGTGAATATGAGGCTTTAATTGCCAATCTAGTATTAGTCTTTACTCATGCATCCAGAACAATAACATCTTTGGAGATTCTTAGCTAGTTATCAACCAAATCGTTGGGTCTTATAAGGTTATAAAGCCCAAGCTCCATCACTACCACAAGTACACCATGGAGTTGTTGGCCCAAATCTCAGAGGTTAACATTTATAAGATTCCTCGAGGAGAGAACATTATAGTGTATGCTTTATCCAAGCTTGCCAAGGAGTTGAAATGTTCGAAGGATGAGTGCATATCAATAAATGTCCAAAATAGATAAGTCTTACCCCTTATTGATTTTGAACTCATCAAAAAGTACTCTCTTGAAGGGGAGGTTGCCATTGCTAAAAAGGACAAGGAGTTAGATTGGAGGCAACCATTCATGGATTACCTAAATAAAGGAAAATTACTTAAAGAGAAGTCTCAAGCTCATTAGATGAAGTAGAGAGAACTTTCCTATGCTCTTGTGGATGGCGTCTTGTACCAACGATCTTTCGATCATATGTGGTTATGTTGTATATACAAGAATGAAGCTCATAATATCATGATCGAGGTACACTTAGGATTATGCGGAGCTAACTAATTTGATCCAAAGATGAAAGCCAAGATCAAGAGACTAGGATACTACTGGCCTTCGATGAGCAAAGATTACATGGATACGGCTAGGCGATGCCACCAATGTCAAATACACAGTGTGGTCCTACACCACCCACCCAACATTCTACATACCACATTAGCCTCATGGCCATTAGAGTGTTGGGGTATCTACATAGTGGGTCTGATTGGTCCTCCTTCTTCCAAGGGTCATTAATTCATCTTAGCTACTACTGACTACTTTTCCAAATGGGCGAAGGAGATTCCACTCAGAGAGGTCAAACTCAGCATGTGCTCCACTTTTTAGGAACTATATCGTACATAAGTTTAGAGTGCCTCAATGAATTATATCTGACAATGGTACTACATTCAAGAGCATCAAGATCAATAACTTTGCCCGGAGATGCAACATAGATTGGAGATATTCTACCATCAACAAGCGATTGTGCATTAGTAGTTAGTTGAAGCCTTGTGGGCCTACCACACCACATATAAAACTCCAACTCTGTCTACTCCTTTCTCCATAGTGTATGGGTCTATAGCTATTCTACCATTAGAAGTCCAACTCCCATCACTAAGGGTAGCTGTGGGTAGCAAGATCACAATAGAGTAGAACACCAAGTTGTAGTTAGAAGAGCTCGAAGGTTTAGAGGAGAGACACCTACATGCATGCTAAAACCTCGAGTTTTATAAAGCAAAAATGATTTAAGCTCACAATAAGTTGGTCCATCTTAGAGTGTTTTAAGTAGGAGATCTTATTTTAATTCTAAGGAGATCGATTGTTTCCCATCATAAGATGGGAGGGAAGTTTGAACCCACTTGGGAAGGCCTTTTTTCCATAGAGAAGGCCTACCAAGGACGATCATATTAGCTTATTAATCATAAGGGAGAGCACCTAATACTTCCAATCAGTCAGCTTTACTTAAATAAATATTATAAATCATGTTTGAAAATAATTATCATCAATGAAAATACTATTTTGAATTCATTCTCTTTCATATTAAAAGTATTCTTATTTACGAATCTACCACGATGTGTTTATGGTAGGTGTAAGAAACCCGAGTGACATCCTATCCTTCATCCACACAACACCAACACAAACTATATACAAACATATAAAAAAACACATATCATTTGTCTCAAGCTACTCTAAGTTAAGATAATGACCCCAGTGGCACTCACTCAGTAGCTGCTCTAGCTCGGGATGACATGCTACCCTGCTAGTGTGTCACCCCAGTGGTCTTCTTTCTTTGGAGGATGTAAGTCTACTATGCTTTCCTTCCTTAATTGGCCACTGCACATTGACGAGAGCCTTGTTTGTTTTGTAGGCCTTACTGCATGGCTGGTAAGCTACATGATGTTAGCTTCATTTAAGACGATGTAAGTATGCTACACTTTCTTCTTAAATTAACCTTTGTGCACTGATTGGGTCGAGTATATTTGAGGTTTAGGATAAGTTTCCTAGAGGCTCCTTCCCTCCTGACTACTTCAAGTCTGGGTCCAATCCTTCCTCGGGGCTCCCCTTTTAATAAGTCGCTCTAGGTCAGATAACATATGTCCAGCTGATGATAGACTATCCTGCTGATCAGTTCCACTTAAAAAGTTGTAATCCTACATGCTTTCTTTCCGATTGATCGTTGCACATCGTTGGTTGGTTCTCACTAAGCTGACGGATACACCTTAGGATGGTTGGTTATCGCACCTTAAGATACATCAATCATGGTAGATGTAAGTCTGATATGCTTTCTCCTTGAGTTGGTCACCGTACACCTATAGGATTTTTTTTCCAGGGCTTAGGATAACGCCCCTAGCAGCACCTCCCCTATGGGAACTATCTTTAGATCACGTCCATCATGGTCCCATTTAAACACTACTCGGGCTACTATGAGATTAGATAGTTCCCCTTTTCTAATAACCACCCATGTGGTTAGAGAATCCATCCTGTCAATGTGCAGATTCTCCCTTGGTCTAGTAAATCTTAGATCGGTCAAGACCACATAGCCCCTTCTCAGTGTGGTCCCTCACACACCAACAAGGTCCCCTCAAATATATAAACAAAATATTTATTCACTTATGGATTAGGAGGACACCCCTAGTGGTACTTTTTCCCAAGAAGGCATCATATCTTTAGGCGAAGAAACTCCCTATAGAATCGCTCTTGAGTTGATATAAGTCCCTGGCATTCACTCAAGTGGTCACCCATAAGTATTTTTATTTATTGTTCTACCAACAAGTCACCCGTTGTTCCCTACTTTGGAAGATGTAAGTACTACGCCTTCTTCTAGCTAGAAGGTAACCCCTTAGGTTGGCTAGCTCTACCCCATGACCAATAAACTATCTCTTTAGATTTGTAAATCTGAGATAGGACAAGTCTGATATAGCCCCTTCTCAGTGGGTCCATCGCACACTAACATGATCCTTAAATTAAATCTATCAAATTTGATTGAGCTCACATCCCCAATGGATATGCCCTCAATTTAAAATCAAATTAAACCAAATAAACCATATCAAATCACATGAAATTTAGATAAAATTAATTATGAGTACTTTTGAGTTAACATAAGTCCTCAGTAACTTTCACTCAGGAGTCGTCATAAGTCAGGTTCTATTTGTTGTGCATCCAACAGGTCACCCCAGTAGTTGTTCCTCGCTTTGGAAGATGTAAGTCTATTGTGCCTTCTTCCTAGCACATCCATTGCACATCGAATGGAAACCCCTTAGGTTGGCTAGCTCTACCCCTTAGCTGGTAGACTATCCCTTTGGATTTGTAAACCTGAGGTAGGTTAAGGCTGATATAGCCCCTTCTTAGTGGGTCTATCGCACACCGATAGGGTCCTTACATTAACTCAGATTAAATTAAACCCAATCAAATTTTTCCCAGTGGAGTTAAATCACCCCCTTCTTCCTAGTGGAGCCCCAAATATTATATAAATAAGTCAAGCAAACAAATCAAATTCAAAACCAACCTCCCCAGTGGAGCCAAATAAAATCAACTCTCCTAGTAGATTTTAAATCAAAGAAATCCAACCAAACTATTATTCCAAGTGGATATAGCCCCAAACAAATCTATGAAATCAAACTCAAATCCCAATCCCATAGATGGTGAAACCCACTTCTCTAGTGGAAGGTTCATATCGATCCAGCCGGTTGAGCACATATCTCTAGCAGATGTGCCTCCACATCAATTAAAAAAAATTAAAGTTGATTCGATCTTAATCCTTAATGGATTATAGATTCTTATCTCCAGTGGATCTTCTTTCCACAAATCATATAATCAAAACAAATTCAAACCTTATCCCCAACAATTTTTTTTCTTCTATGCCCTCAACATAGACCCTTCACATGTCATGTCCAATGCATGTGTGATCCACTAGTGGATCTCCCTCCTTGTTCTTGACATGGAATTCTCATCAAATCTTATTTCTTCTTTTATGCACACCTTTAATACTTCAGCCAAAAGCCTAACAATGTATTCATTCAAATTACATCATCTTAACATTGTAATTAACATTTTATGATTTATGATGGTGCAAGGTCAAACTAACTATACAATATGATGCTAAACATATTATAGTGTGAATTAACATGCTATATTATATTATATTATATGATGTTATATTATAATTTTTTATAATATAATATATTGTCTAACATTACACGTCATTAAAATCACTTAAAAGGAACAAATAATAAAATTTTCTCAAAATAGGAATAATGTTCATTTTGGATGTAAGATGATTTTTTCTTTCTATTATAAATGGTACAAAATAGCATAATTTTGGTGTTTCTTCTTGGTGTGTGCCATGAATTTGTCCAAATTCTTCCATCTTGACCTTTAAATTAACATTTTTGTGAGTTTTGACCAAATGCATTATAACAAAACTAAAACATACTAAAATTTATAATAATATTTAGTAACACACCAGCACTTTTATATATATGTGAAGTTATATTATTATGTACATTATATTTTAATATACTTTCATATAATATATTATCTTACATTACACCTTAAAATGAATCACTTTAAGCAAAAAAATTTATAAAATTTGGTTGAAACATGAACATTTATTTTGGATGCAAAATCCCATTCTTTTGATTAAATGACACACCATATCACACCCCCAATGATGTTCCCTAAAGCTTACCTTAAATTTGTCCAAATCCCATTATCTCAGCCTATAAGTCAGTATTTATATGAATTATACCAATACAAACCCAACTACATCATACTATATCAAACTAAAATATGCTAAACAATAAGTAGTAATACACAATAGTATGCTATAATGCATGAAGCTACACTATGATATGGAATCCTATATTATAATACACTATAACATATTATATTATATTATATTGCATATCACATCACAAGGATTTCTTAAGATAATAAAATCATAAAATTAGTCTAATAAAAACTATATATATTTTAGTCATATCACTTTTCATATTTTGAAATAATATATTTTGATGTCATGCTCTACCTATTATGAATTTGGCCAAATTCCACCATTTCAAAGTCTAAATCAACATTTTTATAAATAATGCTAGTGTAGGCTCGACTGCATGAATTATAAAATACTAAAAGAATTTAAAATGCATAGAACAATATATTATGATATATGATGCTATACTATGCTACAACATATAATATTTATTTTTAACATAAAATCTTACTTTTTAGACTACAAGTGGCGTAGCACACCTTTGGTACTACAACCTAATTCCCACTTCAAATTTAACAAATTTTATCATTTGATTTATTAAATCAATATTTTTATGATTTATATTAATATAGACTATAGGGAACAATACCATAATATAGTAAAACATTTTAAAACATCTTATAACATCCAAAAAAAAATCACTACATGCTAAAATATATGGTGCTACATTATACTATAATATATAGTATTATAATTTAATTTAGGGTTAGGGTTTAGGGTATTCAAATCTCAAATAGTTAAGGGAAAGCCTGTCGAAGACATTTTTGTTAGCTACCATAACTATGTTATGATTAGGTCATTATTTAGATTTACTCTTGATGACATCTTTATTCAAAGTTTAGAGTTTAGGGTTTAGGGTTAGAGTTTAGGGTTTGTTTAGGGTTTAGGGTTTAGGGATTAGGGCTTAAGGTTGTAAGTTTTTGGGTTTAGGGTTTATAGTTTTAGGGTTTAGTGTTTAGGGTTTAAGGTTTAAGGTTTTATGGTTTAGAGTTTAGGGTTCAGGTTTTAGATTTTAGGGTTTTAGGATTTAGGGTTTAGGGTTTAGGGTTTAGGGTCGTAGGTTTAGGGTTTAGGGTTTAGGGTTAGTTTTAGGGTTTAGGGTTTAGGGTTTAGGGTTTAGGATTTATGGTATAGGGTTTTTCTCATGATTTAATTATATTCTCATTTATATTCACATATATAAATGAAATATAAATTCAAACAACCAAAATCAATTCCAAAAATCAAACTCAAATTCAAACCCAAGCTTTTCAAGTCAAAATCTCAAACTTAGCCAAATCAACTTCAAATTAAGCCAAATCTTGATTTTCCTTCATGATTCAATCAATCCACAATCATGAATCCAAATATAAATCTACTTCAATCACCAAATCAAAATCCAATTCAAAATCAAACCCCAAATCCATTCATATTCTTCCTTTGAATATGAAATTGTAAAATGGATCAAAACACATTGACTTCAAACCACTTGCAAATGGACTTATATTTCAACATAAGTCCATACACAAGTTAAATAAAACTCAAAACAAGATTTGACCAAGCCATTTGACCCACTTAGGCTCACTTGACCCAAAGTGAGCTAATGTACCCTTATGAACCAAATTCTAATCCTAACCAATTTGGATTGAATCAAACCTATGTCTCATCATGATCGGAATCATCATGATAATCAATCAATCAAATTGTGTCAAACCAAGTCAAACTTAAGGGTTGACTAATTCAACACTTAGCCAAAATGAAACTTAACATGGCCAAAATCCACCATAGGCCAAATTGGTTGAGACCATTGATCTAAGTTAATTCATAAACTATGTTTGAACTTGGGCCACTTGACCCATGTTGACCCAACTTGACCTAAAAAGTCAAAATGTGTCAAAACTTGATCTAAGCCAAATAGATTGAAACCATTGATCTAAGTTCATTCATAAACTATGTTTGAACTTGACCAAGTCAACATTTGAGTCTAACCTAGCCCAATTGGCTACTTGACCCAAGTTGACCCAACTTGACCTAAAAAGTTAAAATGTGTCAAAACTTGATCTAAGCCAAATTGATTGAAAACCAATGGGTCATGTTCATTCCAAATCACTTGTTGAACTTGACCAAAGCCTCAATTGGCCAACTAGACCCAGCCTAGCCCAATTGACCTTGAACCCAACTTGAACAAAAGGGGTCATGTTGAGCCAAATTCAAACCTAATCAAAATTGATTGGAAACAAAGATACCAATCCACTCCATATAACTAACCAAACCCAAACCTACCCTTGACCTAATTCAAATAGGTCAAATGGGTCAAATTGGTTAACTTGACCCATTTAACCTAAATGAAGTCATATGAGCCAAATTCAAAACTAAACCAAATTGAATCAAACCAAAGCCACCAAAATATTTCAAATGGTCATATGAACTTGACCGAACCCTTGGTTCAACCTAATTTGACCAATTGGTCAACTTGACCCAAGTTGACCCATTTTGACCTAAATGGATAAATATGAGTCAAACCATACCAAATGAACTCCAAATCTCATGAAACTTGGCCAAAACCATTTTCTTAACATACCCAACATATTCAAATGCAAAAATTAGTCAAATGACCATTCTGCCCCTAGGCCATAGAACAACTTTTGGTCAAATCCATGGGGAATTTGATCAGGCCCTCTTCATATCAACTTGATACCTTCCTAATAGGTCAAGTGGACCCTATGAAGAGTGGTGCTCCCAACCCAATGGGTTTGGGTCAAAATGGACCCAAGCCAAACAGACCCCAGCTCAAATTGGCTAATTAAACGCCCTCCACTTTTATTTGAACCACATGGATGGTTACCAATCCACCCAAGAGCTCAAATCGACTATGTGCCAACTTTAAACAACCCAAACAACCCATTCTATTTGGTCAGTTTGATCAAAATGGCAACCCAAGGTTCGGTCATCCGATTTCCATAAGGGGAGATATACTCTCCCTAATTCCATCTGAATTGAAGGCCCTCATTGTCGATTGAGCATTAGTGATTGTTTGGAGCCATCAGAGAGCAATCCTATGCTTTCTAAGAGGGATTTGAAAAGAGCATTTATTGATTTTTATCCTTGGAAAATTGGGGAGCCCCATTGAATTCTTAACTTTCTCTTCACTCAAATCCACTTCAATTGCCTTTGTACATTCCCTCAGGGGATCAAGTCGAGTGCACCCAAGAATTCACACAAATTTCCAAAACAAGAAGGAGTTGAATTTGATCAAAGCCGCAAGAAAGAAGAAGAGGTGTTGATCCATTTAGAGATCTAATCAAGCCCAAGGCTTGAAACTTTTTGCAGAGTTTTATCTCCACTAGACGAAGCTACCTTATCAATCTCGAGCACTGGTGATCACCTCCAGTGAGATATGGAATTTTCTGACCACTAAGCTTAAGAGGTATTGGTCCTTTGTGAAATAAATTGCCATGGCATGAGAAATCCATCGTTGGATCGGCTTATCATTAGCATAATATGGTGCGGGTAAAGTTTTATTCCAATATGAGCTTAATCGAGCTCAGATCTTCCCTTAGATCATGGAAGATCTCCATTGATCCTTAGGGAAGAACTGGGGTAATCCTGACCATCCATCCGTGCATTTTGGATGGACGGTCGAGATTAAATGCACATTTTAATAAATGCTTTATCTCTTTTAAAACCAATGGATGATCCCTGGCCATTTGATCCTTGATAGAATGCAGATCAAAGAATTACATTAGTCACCCTAATGCGACATTTAAGTGGATGGCTTAGGACGATCGTGTAAGCGATAAAGCATGTTGTGATGTGAGTTAAAGGGATTAGTTAGGGATTTAATTAAATTTAAGTAATACCCTAAGCTTCAAAATTCATATCTCCCTTAATAAAAAAATAAAAATATGAGATAAATTTCTATGGAAAGATAATTCGATCTAGAATATTCTAAAAATGATTTTAATGGATTTTAAATTATAATTTTCTTTGATTTTAGGTTTTAGTGGAAATCTTATTATGCTAATTATCCCTTAATTAATTCTCTGATTAATCCCAAACTTCTTGGGTATTTTTTGGGGGATGACTTCTACCTCCACTAATTTTCTTGGGATTTATTGATGGCTTAAGTGGGGCAATTGTAAATGTATTTCTTAATTACTCCCTTAATGTAATAAAGAATAATTAAGGATTGGATTAGTAATCCCTCATTGTTAATTAGGTTAGATCCATGAATTGGAGGTTTAGAGAATAATTTTGGGGCATTCCCCCTAAGCTATTCCCTAAACTCCCTTTTCTTTCCTTAATCCTCTCTTAATTAAGTGTTAATTCATTAATTACTCTCTTAATTAATTTATAAAAACTCTAAAAACTTTCAGAACTTAATTAATCTACTTTGGGTAGATTCTTAGGTGTTCAAGAGCCTAAGTTCAATTAAGGAAATCAAAACACAACTCATATGTGTGAGCGTTGTTTTGAAATTACTTAAGTTAAGCCCCTTAGCTTAATTAACCATTAATTATGAGCCAAATTGCATTAGGCCCTTTTCTTACTAGGTGCATTACAAGTTTAAATTCCTTGTGAGGTTTTATGTCGTCTCATTGGCTCACTTGGTTAACTATGTTAAGGTGGTGTAGGTAAGGGTTAATTAACTTGCTTAATTCATACCTAAACCTAATTAAAATATAAAAATGAATCTAATCACTTAAAATTTAAACAAAAATATCAAACACATGTGGGAATGGATTTGGGATATCAAACTAAACTCACATTTTCAAAATTAAATCAAATTCAAAATCAAAGAAAAATCACATTGAATAAACTTTGATTTATTTTAAGCTTTCTTATTTCATAAGATTGTCTTTAGGATTTAATTAAAGTGAATGTGTTTACATGCTTTCATTTCTTTAGTTCTTTCCCCAACATGCTAAATATGTATGTCATGTGGCTTCATGCATCCATACTTTTCAAATTCAAATTTAAAATGAAAATGTTTACTTTATGTCAAATTTGGATGTGTTGGCTAAATGAGTGGTTATTATTACTATTAAATTCAAATTCATTTTCAAAATAAATGACTCAAATTCCTAAACCTAAAAGTGTTTTACTTATATTTTAATTATAAGCTTGCATGTGAGTAAGATATAAGGATGTGCTTAGTGTAGGCTTTCCTTCAATTCTCATTTAGTATAGTTCTGAATACGATTTTGGTAAGATGTGTGGTTCAGTTGAAAAAAACCTAACACTTTCCTAATTCCATATCCTATTCATTCCTAAACTATCATTTAAGAAGGATACCTTTGCTAGCACACATAAATTATATAAATAAAACAAATCAACTAATACAAATTGTTTTTTGAATTCTTTCTTTTCCATTCATTTCTTTTGTACACATATTTGTATTTAAGGAAAGTGGTATATTAGTCTGGACAACCTTGAAGTTGCAAGACTTTAAGTAGCCCTAAGTAGGTCTTGTACCTTACACCTCTGGTTAATAATGGCGTTGTACTCATTTATGCTTTTCTTACTTTCATGTGTGCATGTGAAAATTTGATAAGAAACCCTTTCTACTTAATGAAAATCATGCAGCTTAAACTTTCAAATTTCCTCAAATGAATTACTTAGCATGCATCATAAAGTGTGTTAAATATTCTCATTTGTGTGTATAGATATGCTTAGGACTCATTCATATGTATGTTATACATGTTGGGAAAGAAATGAAGTGATGTAGTTTTTATGAATTTAGTTCATTTTATTTAATCTTAAAATGCCTTTCTTTTTGAATGGCTTTGTTTAGAGTTCATCTAAACTTAGGATTAATCAAAACAATCACTAAACAACACTAAAACATGAATCCACTTTAGAAATTACTTAGGTTTGGGAAGGAAGAGAAGTTCTCTCTTTACCTCTCTTCATAACTTAGTAATTAATTGTAGGATTCACTTGAATCTAATCAAAACATGAAATAAAATCAGCACAAAAATAACTAAATCACTTAAATGAAACCCTCCTCTAAGTTGAACTTGCTTCACACTTAGAAAATTCTAACTTAAAGCCATAGCTAAGCATACCACACAAACCTCCAAAGCACACACATTAGGCTAAGTCACCACTCTAGCTTTAGGTTAGGGCGGTGCATGGTTTGATGCTTGCATTTATTTTGTGATATATGTTTTAGACTAGATGTTAGGATGTATGCACTTAGAGTGAATGGTAGGGTGGTATAAGTCTAACCATTATATTCTACAGGGGATTGTGCTTAAGGGTTGATGTAATAAATAAATATAAATATTTTTGCTTGCAGGTGCTTATACCTCTAAGCATAATCCAATAGGCTAGCTGGACTTAGTTACCCATGTGTGTGGTGATAAATCTAATATACATGCTTGGGATTTGGTTGTTTGTTTAGCTAACCTTTATTTTTGTAAACCTAAAATCTAAGCTTAAAAAAATAAAATAAAAACCTAAACATAAAAATAAAAACTAAAACCTAAACCTAAACTGAACCTAAAAATAAATTAAACTAAAACCTAAACTAATATAAATAACCCTAAAATAAACAATCTAAGCTAAATAAAAATAAAAATAAACCTAAATAAAAAAAATAAAGTAAAACAAAATAAATAAAAAATAAACTAGATAAATTAAATAAACCTAAACCTACCATTTAATTAATTTAAAATAAATAAAAAATTAAAATAAAATAAAATAAAACCCATAACCCTCTAACCTAAACCCTCAATCCTAAACTGACCTAAACCCACCTAAACCCTTAAACCCAAATCTTACCCTAAACTCTAAACCTTAAAACCTACACCCTGAACCCTAAACCCAAAACTACACTAAACCCTAAAACCTAAACGTGAAACTAAATAAACCTAAAATAAAATAAATTAAAACCCTAAACCTAAATAAATAAAATAAAATAAAATAAAACTTAAATTAAAATACCTAAACATAAACCACATAAAACTAAATAAAATAAAATAAAATAAAATAAATAAAATAAATAAATAAACCTAAACTAAACTAAAAACAAAATAAACCAAGAAAAATAATAAATATAAACTAAACCTAAAATAAAAATAAAACCTAAACTTACAAAATAAAATAAAAACTAAACAATAAACATAAACCTAAACATAAACTTAAAATTAACTAAACTAAACCTAAGCTAAAATAAATAAACCTAAAGTAAATAAATAAAATAAAATATAAACCTAAACAAAAAAAATAAATAAAATAAATAAATTAAAAATAAATATAACTTATTTGTTTGCATATTTTTTTAAAACCATAAACTTTAAACACTACCTGTACCTACCTCTGACCCTAAACTCTAAACCTACCCAGATCACAAATCACTAAACCCTAACCCACCCAAACCTAAACCACTTAAAATCTAACTGAAATAACCCACCACAAACCCTCTAAAACTCTAAAACCACTAAACTTTAAACCACATTCTTACCCTACCTGAGCCCTAACTGAGCCACAAACCAAATAAACTGAAAATAAACCTCAATCCTAAACCCTAAATCCAAACCCCAAACCCTAAAAAAACTAACATAACCAACTAAAACCTAAAAATAAATAATAAAACACTAAACCTAAATAAAATAAATTAAAAATAAAATAAAACTAAGCTAAAACTAAACCTAACATAATACTAAACTATGTAAAAAATAAAATAAAAAAATAAACTAAAATAAAATAAAATAAATAAAACCTAAACTAAACTAAAACTAAAAATAAAACCTAAAATAAAATAAAAATACATAATATAAATAAAATAAAACTAAAATTAAATAAAATAAAAAATATAATATAAAAAATAAAATAAATAAAACCTAAACTTAAACAAAAAACCTAAACATAAATTAAACAAAATAAAATAAAACTTAAACTAAATAAACTAAACTAAAATAAATAAACCTAACTAAATAAATAAAATAAAACCTAAAGAAGTAAATAAAATAAATAAAATAAACATAAACTAAAAGTAAACATAAAATAAACCTAAAATAAAACCTAAACCAAAACCTAAAAAAAAAAAATAAAAAATAAAATAAAACCTAAACCAAAATAAAAATTAAACTAAAATAAAAGAAAATAAACCTAAACTAAACTAAAATAAAAAACCTAAACTAAAATAAATAAACCTAAAATAAATAAACTAAACTAAATAAAATAAAATTAAACCTAAATGAAATAAAAAAATAAAATAAACTAAATATATTAAAAGAATAAATAAACCTACCTATTTGTAATTAAAAAAACCCTAAACTACCCTGAGCCTACATCCTACCTGGACCCAATCACTAAACCCAACTAAACCTAACCCTAAACCTGGACCAAAAAAAAACAACCCAAACCTAAAGCTAAATCTTAAACTAAACTAAACCCTAAACCAACACAAACCCAAACCCTAACCCTAAAATAAAATAAACCTAAACTGACCTAGGCAAAACCTTTAATCCTAAACAACTCTCAAAAAAAAACCTCTGAGGCTCTCTGGCGATTAGTTTTTCCCCTATTTTCATTTTCCTGCGGCAGAATTTCGATCATTCACAATCAATTTTTTCGATTGTTTGTCTCTGATTGGCCTCTAATGTGATTTTCCATTTGCTCTTTCAATGGTGGAGGAGTCACTTTCCTAGAGCTTATCCATCTTGGAAGGGCATCGATTTTCATATTATGGATCCAAAATCATCGCTACTGCATGCTTAAGTCCTTTAAGGATGCATTATCTAGTAAGAACCTTTCCCCTAATGCTTTGATGAATTTGATCTCGACCTCCTTTCATGAGATGCACCGTATATGTGCTCGGATCTAGATGTGGAAAAGTTGGCGAGCCTTTGAATTCTCATTGGTAAATTTTCCTTACGTGAACTCTATAACATCCGATCATTTTTCATAGCCTTAAACTTTCAGGTGTTTTCACTATTGGATTGATTGATCCAAGGAATATTTTAATTCAGCTCTTTAACGACTTAGATTATTCAAGAGTTTTGCTCGTCTCTTATTTTTAATTATCAAATGTGACTTCTAAAATGGTCTCTCTTTTGATATAAAGAGGAATCCCCAATTGTTCCTATATGGCTAGCTCTTCCTAATGAGAATACATTATATTACACATCAAGTTCTCTTTGCAATTGGGGCTCTCTTTGGTGGCCTCAAATTGATCAACCATGAGATCACAACCTTTTTGTTGCTCATTATTTTGGTTGAAATTGATATCACTAAAAAGCATCCTAAAGAAGTTTGGATTGGCTCTGAGAAGTTCGGTTATAATCAAAAAGTTGAATTTGAGAATTTTGTTGTTTTTTGCACACATTGTAAGATTCATGGCTATGATCATTCTGAATATTTTATGTTGCATCCTCAACTTAAAAATAAAAAATTATCAGATACTAATCCTACTCTATCAAATGAAAAACTTAGTAAATTTTCTTATGTGCCTAAAGTCACTCAAAATGGGAATCCTACACCTACCCCTACTCCTTTTCTATCCACTGCTTTATCTATTGGAGAGCAATCTGAGAATGTTAAAAATAATTCTTATGAGGTTTGCTAGGAGTCTAATGATAGCTTAATTATCACTTCTTCTAATTATAATAATTTGGCTCCTCAAGACAATACCTTGACTCAGTCTAACCTACCCCTTTTGGCAAGTGAACCCGAGGAGACTCATATGAACCTTAGTGGTGAGTTGAATAGAAATTTTAGGTTGGATCAAGATATGAAAACAAATTCTGGAGTTGATCCTTTGATGAAGAAAAAAAATTTGAAAACTACTAATCCTTTGATGATGGAACAAAATTTGAAAACTACTTCTAAAATTGAGCATGAAATCTATGCTATTAATGGCTTCATAACCTCTCCTTTTCCTACTCTTCAGAGTGATATGCATGCTAACCCACTTTCTTAGCTTAATTCTGACATTGAAGAAGGGGAAATTACCATTAGAAATGCTTTGGTACTGGTCCTATTAATATCAAAATTAGTCTCTCTGGATGGTGATTCTTTGGACAACGATAAACCTTTTCAAACTATTTTTTTTAAAAAAATCACTTAAACCTAGAATGTTCACTAATACCTCCACTAGAACTACTAGATCTTCTCTAACTTCTGATAAATAACTGTTCTAGTTTCCTTTTCTTCCTGCTTTATTATTTCTTTAGTTATCTCTTTTCCTTTCTTTTCTTATTTTATTATGATCAACTTACTAATTTGGAATGTTCGGGGTATTAGGACTTTCATTATTTGCAACCATATTAGTAGTCTTTTCCGTATTCATAACATAGCCTTACTTGTTATTGAATCATTCATACACTCTTCTAAGATCAACCATGTTGCTAGAATGCTTGGCTTTCAAAACTTCTTTTATAATATTAGCAATAAAATTTGGTGTTTTTGGAATAATTTAGTCAACATATCTATCCTTGATGATCTTCAACAATTGGTTAATGTCCACATCTCATTGGGTGAATTTTCTATTCTAGGGTCCTTTATTTATGCTTCTTCTAATAGAGCTGCTAGGAACATCCTTTGGGATAACTTAAGAACCTTTGCCTCCTCGGTCAACAAACCCTGGTTGGTTTGGGGTGATTTTAACACTATTCTCTCTTCCTCGAAAAGAAGGGGAGGTTGCTCTCCTAACACTCATTCCATGGAAGACCTTTTAATATGATTTTTATTGCGATTGATATTGGTTTTCGGGTTTGGATTATACATGGCATAACTCTAGACTCTGGCGGCGGCTTGATAGGACTCTTTTTAATTCTCTTTAGATCAATCAATGGCCCCTTACTTCTGTTGAACATTTGAGCGAACTTTGTCGATCATGCTCCTTTTGATTTGTCAAAATCCCTAATAGATTATCCTCCCCAACCTCTTTCAGATTCCAAAATATGTGGATCCACCTCATTGATTTCATAAATGTTGTTTCCATTAACTGGATGGCTCCTCTTCATCTGGATAATTCAGTTAAGGGCATGATTCACCTCTGGCTTAAGCTTAAAAGACTTAAACAAAACCTAAATTTTTGGAACAAGCATCATTGTAAAAAATCATTTTACCAATATCAAAAACATGGAACAATTAGTTTGTTCTCTTGAAGATGTCATTTTGACTGATTCTACTAAATTTGAGGAGTTGAATGAAGCTAAATATAATGGTTAACTATCAGAATATGGAGGAAACCTACTGGTGGCAAAAGGCTGCTAGCAAGCATATTGCTGATGGTGATAGAAATACCAGGTACTTCCATGCTCTTTTCAAAAAAAAAAGAAAGCCTTAAACTCTATTAAAAAAATTAAAAATGATAGACGGCTAGATCACGACAATAATGATAAAAGATTCTATCATACAACATTTTAAAACTTATTAAACTAACCTTCTTTAGAAGCTCTCCAACTCTCATTCCCTCAACAATTACTAATGACAACCACTTGCTTAATGTGCATCCTACAAAGGCGAGATTGGTAGTATTCTTAATAGCATGAACATGTTGCTTTCCACGAAGGCTACACGACTCAATTTTTTTATTGTTGGCTATTATTAAGTCGACCTTATCGATGCTATCGTTGATTTCTTGATGGCAATCCTTTACCTAGATATTTTCTAGCACTTCCATTGTTCTCATTCCCAAAATTATTAATCAATCTTAGGAGATTTATCGACCTTTGCACCTTCTTTCATAAACTCATTGCTAAATTAATTGCCAATAGAATTTGTCTGCTTTGCTTTATTTCCCCAACCAAACTAGTTTCGTTAAAGGTAGAATATCGATAACATTCTTATATCCCAGTGATTCATGATGCTTGAGGTGGTAACATCCTTTTCAAATTGGACATCTCTAAAGCTTTTGACAACCTCTCTTAGAATTTTCTCTTCCAAATTCTACATTTGTTTGGTTTTTCTGACTATTTTATCCATCTCATTAAAAATTATATTACCAATGTTTGGTTCTTTGTTATCATGAATGGTGAGTCCCTAGGTTTTCCCTTGCATGGATTGAGATAAGGAGATCCCTTATCTCCCTCTCTTTTTATTATTGTTGTTGAATATCTTTCAAGGAATCTTAATGATCTTTTCAACAATAATCCATATGTTTTTTAGAACTCAAGGTGGTCTTCTGTCTCTCATCTTAGCTTTCTTTGATGACTTCATAATCTTTTGCAATGCCTCTATTCATCACATTAAAACTATTAAGAATCTTTTAAATAAATTTGGTATCGAAAGTGGTCTCTTTCTTTACGATGGTAAATGTTGTTTCATTCCTTCCTCTAAAATCTCTAGTAATAGGATCAACCAAATCTTGAGAATTACTAATTTTTTAACAACTTCTATTAAATATCTTGGTGCTAAATAAAGATCACATCTCTTTGATGAGTTAATCCAAAAATCTCTCATAAAATTTCTATTTAGAATTTCATTTACTCTCATTTGGTGGTAGGCTCACTTTGATTAAGAGTACCCTTAACTCCATGCCTTTATATCTCATTCAAACCATTGTGAGCAATTTACCATTAATGTAGAAATTTTTTGGGGTTCTAATAATTCTACTAAAAAATGCATTGGACCTCTTGGTATAAAAGTTATGGTACTCTTGTTGAAGTTGGGCTTGGCTGTAAGCCAATCAGGGAAGCTACCACTGCTTTTTCCTATAAACTTTGGTAGAATTTTAAGAGCAACAATAGTCTTTGGGCTTAATTCATGACTGCTAAATACTGTCAGGGTAAGCACCCTCTCATTTGCCCTTATAAAGTGGGAGACTCTCCTGTATGGAAAAGACTTTGTTCCATCAAATGGGAGTAGAATCATTAATCTCATGAGGGATTAACTTGAACCTCTTTCTTTTGGCAAGATAACTAGGTGGGTCCATTGATGATTTACTTTCTACACTCCCTTTTGCTAAAGTGAATAGAGAATTGACATAATCTTCTAAATAACTTTTCTCTTCTATTCCTATCATTCATGGATCCTTTTAAGCTTTCCCAAAATGGTGAATTTCCTTGGATTTTTCAAGTAAACTTTGGAATAAATTTCTCTTATTCCTTTTGGCTTTGAAAACTTCATCTTCCCACTACTTGATGTTGTACCCATGCTATTGTTTGTTGTTGAGCCAAACTTTGGATATTGTAATTCAATAACCTTAACTCTATACCAACTTCTTGATGTTTATTTTCAAAACCCTATTAAAGGCCACATTAAAGTGATAACTGCTATCACTCTTATTTGGTTCATATTGATGGACAGAAATGATGCAAAATATCATGGGATTTCTATGAACCATATGAGGACAATACTGGACATTTGCATGGTTTGGTTAATTTGGACAATACTGGACTCCCTTAACTCAGAAATTAATTCATCCTATTGTTTAGGCCTGTTGTATTACCTATTTAACTGCATGACCAACTTCTATTTAATGTTGTTATTTCCCTGAGTTTTGCTGATGCGTCTTCCTGATACCCATTTCTAGTTATTTTGTGATCTCTGTGAAATCTGTTGTTGGATTAATTACCCTAACCTTATTTGGGGTCTTACTGCTTCTGTTGTTTCCACTGTTAATGGTAAGGTGTTCCTTGTTTTTCTAACCTATTGGATGGAGATATTTTCACTTATGAATCGCTAGAGGAGATGTTTTCTTTACGCTTTACTTCGATCACAGGATGAGACTTCTTGCCATCAATATTTTGTTTATGGGTCTTGCATCTATTTTCCATTTTATGATTAAGGCTATGTTTTATCTCTTTTCCTTTTTCTAGAAATCTGTGCTGGGGCTCATGACATTCTTCCATTATTTAATTGCTATATTTTGTATAGCTTCATGGTAACTAATTTATGTCTTTTCTCTCTTTAATAGATGACCCTCTTATGCTCTCTAACCTCACCTCCACAACATGGAAGCGTCTTGTTATTATTACTATTTCTTTGTAAGAAGAGAAACTGCAATACCCTTGTTATTATTAGTGTTTCTTTGTAGGATCAATTACTTCTTGATTTTCTTCGACTATTTTCTGATGATGTTGGCTTAGTTTTGCCTTTTCTTTATCTTGAAGGATTTCAATTATGGCTCTCCTTTGAACCCCTTAGTCTATGTTGTACCACTATTTTTTCTTGGATTATCATATGGTGTGAATTGTTTTCTATTTTTGTTGTTGTTTGTTGGATTTTTGGGTCCTATGTCCAAAGCTATTTCAGTTATTTTTTTTATTGGTCTTGCAAACCTCACCTCCCCAACCTGTATGGAGAGAAACTTCAATACCCTTGTTATTATTATTGTCTCTTTGCAGGATTGGAAATACTTTTGTATTTCGGTCGCTTACGATGATCTTTGGCTTTCTAGACTACTTTTCTTTATCTTGAAGGATTTCAATGATGGCTCTTCTTCGAACCCCTTTCTTGTCTATGTTGTATTATCTTATGGTGGGTGCAATAATTATTTTGTTGTTTTATTTGTTGGCTGTTGGATTTTTGGGTCTTATGTCAAAAGATTCGGGTTGTTTTCTAATTATTTTTTTGTTTTACCCTCGACTTATCACTAATGTTTGTGGTCTATTTAATCTGCTACTACTTTTTCCATCTTGGTTCAGTTAGGCTTGTGCAAATCACTTTGATTATGCTATTACCTACTTGGTTATTAACTTATGCACATTTTATTATGAATGGGTGGTTTTATGGCCACAGCTGTTATTCTTGCCTTGGTTTGACTGGATTATCGTTTATATGTGCTACTAGATGTCTCGATTGTGTTTATTTGGTGTTGTTTGTAGTGGGGTGTAGCTTATTACCTGTGGCTTTTGGTCCACCTACTGCTGCATTCCCATCTTAGTTCTGTTAGACTTCTGCATTTCCAATTGTATTTTGGGTTTGGGTTATCTCGCTACATTTGTTGTTTGTTAACCAATTATTAACAAGGGGTTGCTAACATCGCATTTCTTATTGAATGGGTTCCTTTTCTATTCACCTGTACTAGCACAGTAAGTTTCATATATGTCCCATATGATTGGGATGGTGTTATTTACATGCTAATTGATTTTCTTAGCAGGATTACAATAGGATTTTCAATCGGTTGTATATTATTTCTATCCTCTGCCTAGCCTTTTCTATTGTTTTCTTGTGGTGGGCTTTCATGCTGGCCTAATTATACTCTTGGCTCTGGTATTAAAAAGGTGGATCTGACAAAGATGGTTCATTTCCATATGTGTAGGGATTATCATGCTATAGTGACTATATTGATGATATTTATCTTACATGGGATCCCCTTTCCCATTTTGCTCTTTGTTGTCTCCTTTTCTATAGTGTATAAGGCTTTATTTAGGTTTGCAGGTACTAGGGATCATAAGACTTTCAACAAATGGCTGCTATCTTCCCTTAGGTTTGTAAATGATGGTGATGATTTCACTCCTTTTGGTTTGGTAGTAGCTCTTGTGATGTAACCCTTTTGAAGTTTGGATGCTCATATTTACATCCCCAATTTGGTGTGACTGAGCCTTCTCTCACACACTTATATAATTTTCTCTTATCTTGCTTTAATTTTTCACTTTTCCTATTGCTTTAAGTTCTATTTTTTATCTTTCTATATTTTTTGGATGCATTTCTCTTTTCTCTTGAGTTTGCTATATAGTGCCATGCATTCTCTCATCCTGAAGAGCTTTGGCCCAAATCTATCCATTGGCTTATCTATGTTAATCATTTTGTATCTTTTTCTTTCTTTTTCTCTTTTATTTTGCTTTTTGGTTTGTACTTTTAGAATTTACTCTCTAGTGATTGTAGCTCTTTGAGCGTAGTTTTAGAGTTTATCCCCTATTAACCTTGTTACCCTCTTTTTTTGGATAAAATTCCTATATGGGTTTCCAAAAAAAACCCTAAACAAACTCTAAACCCTAAACCCTAAACTCTAAGTTAAAAACTCTAAACCATAAACTAACCCTAAACCTTACACCTCAAAACCCTAAAGCCTAAACAATAAATCCTAAATCCTAAACCCTAACCCTAAACCCTAAAACCCTAAACCCTAAACCCTAAAATCCTAAACCATAAACCTTAAACCCTAAACACTAAGCCCTAAACCCTAAACCCAAAAAACTAAAAACCTAAACCTAAATAAAATAAAACCTAAAAATAAAATGAATAGAACCTAAACTAGAACATAAACCTAAAACTCAAAATAAATGAAAATAAAAAATAAAAGAAAATTAAATAAAATAAACAAAAACTTAAACTTAACTAAAAAATAAAATAAACCTAAGATTAAAAACAAAATAAAATAGAAATGAAAATTAAAAATAAAATGAAATAAAACCTAAGCAAAAAAATAAACTAAAAATAAATAAATACATAAACCCTAAACTAAAAAAATTAAACTTAAAATAAAATAAAATAAAAAACTAATTAACCTAAACCTAAACTAAAATAAACAAAAACTAAAATAAATAAACCCAAACCTAAACCTAAAATAAACTAAACATAAACATAAACCAAAAAAATTAAATAAAATAAACTAAATTAAAATAAACATAAACCTAAACTAAAAATATAAACCTAAAAATAAACCTAAAATAAAACCTAAAACCTAAAAAAATAAAATAAAACCTAAACCTAAAAAAAATAAAAAAATAAAACCTAATCCTAAATAATAAAATAAAATAAAGCTCAACTAAAAAATAAACCTAAACCTAAAAAAATAAACTAAATAAAAACCTAAACTAAAATAAATAAACTAAAATAAATAAACTAAACTAAATAAAATAAAAATAAAATAAACTCAAATAAAAAAAATAAATTAAATAAACTTAAACCTACCATTTACTTAATTTAAAAAAACCTTAATCATAAATCCAACCCTAAAACTTAAACCTAAAACCAAACCTTAAACCCTAAACCCTAATCCCTAATTCTAAACCTACAACCCTAAACCTAAACCCTAAAACCCTAAAGCCTAAACCCTATACCCTAAACCTTAAACCCTAATGCCTAAATCCTAAACCCTAAACTAAACCTAAACCCTAAACCCTAATGTAAACCCTAAACCCTAAAATCCCAAAACCCTAAATCCTAAATCCTAAGACCTACAACTCCAAACTTTAAACCCTAAACCCCAAACCCTAAAACTTAAATTAACCCTAAACCCTAAACCTTGAATATAGATGTCATTAGGAGTATATATAAAGAATGAGCTAATCTTAACATAGTTGTGGTAGCTAAAGGAACTACCATCAATATACTTTCCCTTGGCTATTAGAGATTTGAATACCATAAACCCTAGCCTTAAATCATATTATAATACCACATATTATGGTATAATGTAGCATCATATATTTGAGCATGTAGTGATGTGTTTTTGGATGTTATAAGAAGTTTTGAAATTTTTTTGTATATTATGGTATTGTGCCCTATAGTCCATAATAATAATAAATCAAAAAAATATTAATTTAATAAATCGATGATGAAATCTATTAAATTTGAAGTGGGAATTAGGTTGTAGTACCAAAGGTGCTACTCCACTTGTAGTCTAAAAAAAAGTAAGATTTTATGTTCAAAATAAATATTATATGTTGTAGCATAGTATAACGTCAAATATCATTATATATAGCTCTATGCATTTTAAGTTCTTTTAGTCTTTTATAATAATGCACATGCCTACACTAGAATTATTTATAAAATTATTAATTTAGGTTTTAAAACAAGCCAAATTCATAATAGTAGACATCATAATCATATATTGTTTCAATTTAAAATATGTAAGTAATACTACTAAAATATTTAGTTTTTTATTATTTAGACTAATTTTATGATTTTTTTATCTTAAGAAATCCCTTGTGATATGATATGCTATAATAAAATATAATATGTTATAGTGTTTTATAATATAGATGCCATAATATAATGTAGCATCATGCATTATATCATACTATTGTGTAATACTACTTGTTGTTTAGCATATTTTAGTTGGTTATAGTATGATATAGTAGAGTTTGAATTAGAATAATTCATAAAAATATTGATTTAAATGCTGAGATGATGGAATTTGGCAAAATTTAAGGTAAGCTTTAGGGAACATCATTAGGGTTGTGCTATGGTGTGTCATTTAATCGAAAGAATGGAATTTTGCATCCAAAATAAATGTTCATTTTTCGACCAATTTTGTAAATTTTTTTGCTTAAAGTGATTTATTTTAAGGTGTAATGTAAGATAATATATTATATGAAAGCATATTAAAATATAATGTAAATAACAATATAACTTCACATATATATAAATGGTGGTGTGTTACTAAATGTTATTGTACATTTTAGTATGTTTTACTTTTGTTATAAAACATTGGGTCAAAAAGTCACAAAAATGTTAATTTGAAGGTTGACATGAAAGAATTTCACCAAATTCATGGCACACGCCAAGAAGCAACACCAAAATTATGTTATTTTGTAAAATTTCTAATAGAAAAATAACAATTTTACATCCAAAATGAACATTATTCATATTTTAAGAAAATTTTATTATTTGTTCCTTTTAAGTGATTTTAATGAGGTGTAATGTTAGACAATATATTATATTATAGCAAATTATAATATAATATAGTGTGTTAATTCACACTATAATATGTTTAGCATAATATTGTATAGTTAGTTTGAGCTTGCACCATATTACAATGTTAAGATGATGTAATTTGAACAAATACATTGTTTAGCTTTTGGTTGAAGTATTAAAGGTGTTCACAAGAGAAGAAATCAGATTTGATGAGAATTCCATGTCAAATACATGGAGGGAGATCCGATAGGAAATCACAAATTCATTGGACATGACATGTAAGTGGTCTATGTCGAGGGTATATAAGAACAAAATCTGCTAGGAATAAGGTTTGAATTTCATTTGATTTTATGATTTGTGGAAAGAAGATCTGTTGGGGATAAGAATCTATAATGCACCATAAATTAAGATCAAATCGACTTTAATTTATTTTGGTTTAATTAATGTGAGGCACCGCTAGAGATATGGGCTCGAGTCACGATCGGTATATGAACTTCCACTAGAAGCGGCTATCAGGGGATTGGGATTTGAGTTTGATTTCATAGATTTGTTTGGGATGTATCAATTATGAATAAGAGTTTGGGATTTCTTGGATTTAGACTCTACTGGGAGTTGGTTTAATTCCACTAGAGGTTGGTTTTGAATTTGATTTCTTTCTTGACTTGTTTATATATGATTTAGGCTCCACCGGGAGAATAGTGATTTAACCCATTGGGAAAAGAATTTAATCAGATCTATGGACCATCGATGTGCGATGGGCCCACTAAGAAGGGGATATATCAATTTTGACCTATCTCAGGTTTACAAATCCAAAGGGAAAGTGTACCGGCTGATGGGTAGAGCTAGCCAACCTAAGGGGTTGCCTTTCAGTGTGCAATGGTCATGCTAGGAAGAAGGCATAGAAGACTTACATCTTTCAAAGCAAGGAACAACTGCTAGCATGACCTGTTGGATGCACAACAAATTGAACTTATCCTAGGGTGACTACTGAGTGAATGTCATTGGGGACTTATGTCAACTCAAAAGTAGTGAAGATTATTTTTTTATCTTAGTTTATTTGGTTTAGTTTGATTTCAAATTGAGGGCATATCTGCTAGGGATTTTAGCTTAGTCAAATTTGATAGATTTAATTTATGGACCATGTTGGTGTGTGATGTACCCACTAAGAAGAGGCTATATTAGACTTGTCTTATCTTAGATTTACAAATCCAAAGGGATAGACTATTGGCCATAGGGTAGAACTAGACAACCTAAGGGGTTGCCTTTCATTGTGCAACGGCTATGATGGGAAGAAGCAAGTGACTTACATCTTCTAAAGCAGAAACCACAGTGACCTATTGGTAGCACAACAATATAACCGACTTGGGGAGACTAAGGTGAATGTTGTTGGGGACTTATATCAACTCAAGAGTAGTCAAGTGATTCCTATAGGGAGTTTTGCTGACACTGCCCTAAAGATAAGATGTATGATTGGGAAAAGGTATCACTGGGGGTGTCCTCCTAATCCACAAGTGAATATATATTTTTTTTATATGTTTGCATAGACCCTTTTATTATACAAGGGACCACATTGAGAAGGGGCTATGTCAGCCTTAACCTATCTCAGATTTACTAGACCAAAGTAGAATCTGCACATCCATAGGATGGATTCTCCAACCACAAGGGTGATTAATAGGAAAGAGGAATTGTCCAATCCAATAGTAACACAAGTAGTATCTAAATGGGGTCGCAAAGGATGTGATCCAAATATAGTGCCCACAAATGAGGTGTTGCTAGGAGTGTTATCCTAAGGTGTACATTCACCAACTCACAGAGAAAGTGTAGCAGACTTACATCTGCCAAGAGTGGTGTATCTTAAGGTGAGAGAACCAACCAAGCTAAAGTGTATCTGTCAGCATAGTGAGAACCAACCAACCTATGGTGCCCGTTAGTGTGCAACGATCAATCTTGAAGGAAAACATGTAGACTTACAACTTTCTAAGTGAAACTGATCATCGAGATAGTTCATCATTGGTGGGACATATGTTATCTAACCAAAAGTGACTACTAAGCGGGGAGCCCCGAGGAAGGACTGACCGACCCAAACCAGAGAGGGAGCCACTCGACTTAACCTAAACCTCAAATATACCACTCAATCAGTGCATGAAGGCTAATCCAAGAAGAAAGCGTAGCAGAACCACATCCTCTTAAATAAAGCCAACATGAGTTAGATTACCAACCAAGAAATAAGGCCTACCAAACTAATAAGGCACTCATCTATGCGTAGTGGACAAGTAAGGAAGGAAAGCATACCAGACTTACATCCTCCAAAGAAGAAAGACCACTAGGGTGACACACTGGTAAGACGCCACTGAGAGCCTATCGAGTGAGTGTCGGCATTATCTCAACTCGTGAGTAGCTGAGACAAAGATATGTGTTTATTTTATATGTTTGTGTGTCATTTATTTTTGTGTGAGGGATGGATACGCCGCCGAAGTTCCTTACACCTACCCTAAACACACCATGGCGATTCAAAATAAGAATACTTTTAATGGAAGAGATTGAATTCAAAATGGAATTTCATTGATGATAATTATTTTCAAACATGATTTATAATATTTCTTTAAGTGGAGCATTGATTGGAAGCATGCTCTTCCTTATGATTAATAAGTTGATAAGATCCTTTCTGGTAGGCCTTTCTATGGAAAAAAGGCCTTCCCTGGGTTCAAACTTGCCTCCCATCTTACGATGGGCGACAATCAATCTCCTTAGAACTAAAATAAGCTCTGCTACTCAAAAAGCTCTAGGATGGACTAACTTGTTGTGAGCTTGAATCATTTTAACTCTGTATAACTCAAGGTTTTGGCATGCTGCAGGTGTCTCTCCTCTAAACCTTTTAGCTCTTCTTACCATAACTTGACATTCTGCACTATTGTGATCTTGCTACCCAAAGCTATCCTTTGTGATGGGAGTTGGACTTCTAATGGTAGATTAGCTTCAGACCCATACACTAAGGAGAAAGGAGTAGATTAAGTTGAGTTCTATATGTGGTGAAAGGCCCACAAGGCTTCAACTAACTCATGCCACTATTGCTTGTTATTATCGAAAGTGTCTTCTTCAAGATTTGGATGAAAGTTGAAGGCTTTTGCAAGCCATTTGACCTCGTAGTTGATGGTAGAATATCTCCAATCTATGTTATGTCTCTCTCAAAAGTTGTTGATCCCTGCTCTTGAATGTAATACCATTATCGATATAATTTATCGAGGCACTCAACCTATATACATATGGTTCCTAAAAAAACTAGCACATGTCAGCTATCCTTTGGAAATCACCTTCTCCCATTTAGAAAAGTAGTCATTAACAACTAAGATGAACCGATGACCCTAGAATAAGGAGATCAATCTACATGTTGTACCCCAACACTCAAATGGCCATGAGGCCAATGGATGTAGAATGTTGGGTGGTTGGTGACCACAATGTGTACATTGGTGGCATCGCCAGTATCCATGCAATCTTTGATCATCGATGGCCGAGTATCCTAGTCTCTTGATCTTAGCTTTCATCTTCAACCGTGATTGGCTCCACATAATCCTCTGCCTTGGTCATGATCTTATGGGCTTGCTTTGTATAAACAATGTAACCACATATGATCGAAAAGACCACCGACAAGACACCATCCACAAGCGTAAGAAAGTGCTCTCTGCTTCATCCGATGGGCTTAACTTCTGAGGTAGTATTTATTTAGTAATCCATGAATGGTTGCCTCCAATCTAACTCCTCATCCTTCTTGCAATGGCATCCTTCTTCAAGAGAGTACTTGATGAGTTCAATATCAATAAGGGATAATACTTATCTATTTTGGACCTTTATCGATATGGACTCATCCTACATGCCAACTCCTTGAAGCTTGGCTAAAGCATATGCTACGATTCTCCTCGAGGAATCTTATAAATGGTAACCTCTGGGATTTGGGCCAACAACTCCATGGTGTACTTGTGGTAATGATGGAGCTTGGGCTTTATAACCTTATAAGACCCAATGATTTGGTTGATAACTAGTTGAGAATCCCCAAAGATGTTGATATTCTATATGCTTAGAGTAATTGCTAACTCTAGACATGCAATCAGAGCCTCATATTCAACTTCATTGTTAGTGCAAGGATTGGGCAGATAATATGAGAATGATCAAAACTACATTCAAATGGTGAAAACTAAATCAAACTAAATCATATTAAATCAAAACCCTTCCTAAGCCATATGACCTATCTCATGGACTTGGCCAAATATTAATCCAAATCAAGTCAAATTAAATTGATTTTCTCACAAATCAATCAAATTTTCAATCATCTTCACAAATTTAAATGAAATATACATTTAAATCATCAAAATTAAATCAAACAAAATCAAATTCCAAACCTAAGCCACATGACCAAACTCCATGGACTTAGCCAAATTCCTTCATTCCAAAATACAAATTCAATTGATTTTCTCAAGAATCAATCATACCTTCAACTATATTCATAAATATAAATGAAATCTATAATAATCAAGCTAAACTAAAATCAACCCAAGTCAAACCCAACTTAACCCTTTCGAAATGAAATGTTCAAATTAACCAAAACTTATTTAAACCCAAGCCAATTGCAATTGAATTTATATATCAATCCCAAATCCATATATAAACTCAACTAAATCAAACTCAACCCAAAATCAAGCCTACTAAACCCAATTAGTCCACTTTACCCAAAGTGGCCAATTTTACCTATTTGAGCCAAATTCTAATAGTCCTACCCAAATTGGATTGAACCAAGCCCATCAAAACCTCCTATCATGATTATTGATCACCCTAGGTTGATCTATTGTCACAAATTGGGTCAAATCAAGTCAACTTGGTCATTTGATGAAGTCAACCCCTTAACCCATATGAATCCAAACTAGCCAAATTATAACCAAATCCCTTGAAACCAGTGATTCATACCAAATCAAAATCAATATTTGAATATGACTTTAGCTTCAACTGTGTCAAACCAAACCCAATTGGCCCTCTTAACCCAAGTTGACCCAAATTGACCAAAAAGACTAAATTGGGTCAAATCAAAATATAAACCAAATTGATTGCAACCAATGGCACAAGTTCATTCAAAATTGATTATTGAATTTTACGAAAGCCATGGTTGGACCCAATTGAACCCAATTGATCTACTTAGCCTAATTTGACTTAAAGGTTCAAGTTGGCCTAAATCAAAACCAATCCAAATTAATTTAAACCAAAGCTTAAAATCATCTTCAATTAGTCAACTAAACTCCAACCAACACCCAACCCAAGCTAATTTGTCTAATTTAGTCAAATTGGTCCACTTAACCCATTTGACCCAAATGAATTCAAATGAGCCAAAATTAAATCTAAGCCAAACTAAACCAAACTAATTGAACCAACATCCTAAATGATCATATGAACTTAACCCAACCCTTGGTTTGACCCAATTTGACCAATTGGTCAACTGACCCAACCCCAATTTGACCTAAATGAGTCAAATTGAGCTAAACCTAACCAAATCAACTCCAATTGACTTGAAATTTTGGCTAACCCATTTTTGGCTCATTTAAAATATACCCAAATCAAATCTAATGCCAAATGATCATTCTACCTTTGGGTCAAGGGCATCACATGAGAGAAATCACCCATGTAAGTGGTCATTTCCATTCCTTGGCCACTTAGTAATCTCCCATGGTCCACCTATGCACCTAGGACACTGCCCAACCTGACCCAAGGGGTCGTTGGGTAGGCCATGACCCATGGGAGGTGAAATCACGTCACCCTCACCATTGGAGCATTTGAAACCCATAAGACACCCATGATTCCTCCTTGGCAGCCACCTCTAAACCTTCAACTAACCAAGCCAAGCCAACACACCTTCTCCCTGCCACCCATGACTCCTTGAGATGACCTGACGACCACTACAATCCAAACTCGATCCCACGTCCAATCAAGATGAAGTGGGGTATACACCCCCTCATTTTCACTTAAACACACACAAAAATCATTCCTTAGAGCCCTAGCTACACAAGATGAGCCACTAGAGCCATTTCCTAAGCTCCCAAGCTCGTTCCTCGATAAAAAAATGCCATTCCAATCAATCCCAAAATAGGACACTCTCATTTTTGACCTAACTTTCCCATTTCTTTATTAAACTCAAATTAATTTTGCACGCACCATCCTTAGGCCACATCGACAAAAACAAAGCATCTCCCAAGCTTCTAGTGCACTGGAGGTGAGACTTTGATCAAAGTTGTTCTCCAAATCATCAGTTTATGGCCTTCTGAGTGAATAATGAAGAATTGATCCAACTGCTTCTCAAGAAGGCTTCATCTCTAATAGATGAAGCTTCCTCAATCGTTTGAGCTGTTGGTCTTTATCTCTGGTAAGGTATGCTTCCAAAACTAAAACTTAGCCAAAAATGGGTTGGAGATTTTTGAAGAAAACTTGCATCTTTTGTGATCTTGACCATTGGATCCCCTCCGATCGATATCATGAAGGTGTGGAATCCTTTTGGAGTTGATCCAAGCTTGAGTAAGCTCAGATCAAGTTAGCAATGGCGGACGAACTCCATTCTCTCTCACTCGCATGACGTTAGATCAAGCACTATCAGTTTCGCATGATCGAAATGGATAATCGTGATTAAATCCTCTAGATTGATTTGATTTAACTCGATTAAGTTGTCGGATTAATCATAGCCATCTGAGCATAGATCGGACAGAGGACGAGAAAGAACATCCGCCGCCGCCACGTAAGCGTTGAGTTGGATAAGTTTTAAGTAGCAAGTCTCACGACGTCATGTGGAAAGCGCGCCGTGTTAGTATGCCATATGGAAAGTGCGTCGCATCATCGCGTCATGTGGCACCAATAGGATTAGGCTTTAATTAGGCTTAATTAATCATTTTTAATGGCTGAAACTTCTAAAAATCATAAAAATTCATAGAGAAATAAAATAATGCAACTAATTACTCATTTTAAAAGTATTTAAGAGGAGAATTAATTCAAAATGATCTTAACTAATTTTGATCAATAATTAAGGTTTAATTACAAAATTAATTAGCTTAATTACTTTTTAATTACTAGAGCAATTAATCATAAATTTTATGGGTTAATTTAATGGGATGACCTCTGCCTCCCATGATTTTCTTGGGATTTATTGCTCACTTAATTAAGAAAATTGCCTAATTAAACCTTAACTACTCTTTTAAGTTAATTAATGATTAATTAATCTCATGAATAGTAATATATTAGTTAATTAAGTTTATTAATCATTGTTCAACAGTAAGTGAACTAAGGATTAGGGTTGGGACCCCTTTCTTTAAGTTTATTTTGCCCTTTTTTAAAATAAAATTAATTAATATTTAACTAATTAATTAAATCACTTAATTAAATTGAAATAATCAAATACCAATTAATTAAATCATGGGGTAGATCTTGGTGTTTAATAACCCAAAGGAGTTTAATGAAATTATGGTTAGTCCATATGTGGGAGAACCATAAGAGTAATTAATTAAGACTCTAATCTAATTTACTATTAATCATCAACTAATTGCAGCCCCTATTATTTTGGATCATTGCAAGTTTATTTTCATGCATATCATGTTGGCTCATAATTATTTAGTTAATCACTTTAAGGTGACATTGGTAAGAGTAATTAATTCATCTAATTAATGGTTCAACTTAATTAACCCATAAAATTAACTTAATTGCATTTGCTTAAATTAAATTAAATCACCAATGTGGTAATTAGTTTAAAATAGCAAGTGATGATTTCTCTTCTCCTCTTTAAATCAAATCAAATCCAAAACTTAATTAATAAAAAAAGCTTTGGTTTGCTTTAAATAATCTTATTTGATTTGATTATCATTAAGAACTAGTTTGGTTGAAAGAATCACATTCTTATATTTGATTGTCTTCTTCACAATCATGTTAAATTTGGTATGTCATCTGAATTCATGCATCCATCTTTTGAAAATCGGGTAAAATAAAATGGATTTTCTTTATATAAGCTTGCATGTGTTGATTCAATTTAATATATGCATGGCTATTATCACTATTAAATCTAAATGTATTTTTCAAAAGCTTATAAATGAATAATAATATGTGTTATGATGCTAGTTATACATACATAAGAAATGCATGTGCTTATAGCTGTATGAATGTTGAATTCTCTTCCTCTATTCATGTATTGATTTATATAAGATTAAATGGTAATGAGTATAGAGTCTGACATCTAACATAAGGCTTTAGCTACAAGGATTTCATTTGATTAACCGGTTTGTTACTTGGTAATGAAATCAAAAGAAGAAATTGACTAAATTTTGTTCGTTGTTTTAAAACCAAAACCCTAAACCCTAAACTAAAACCTCAACCCAAAACCTAAACACTAAACATTAAACCATAAACCCTAAACCTTAACAACCTTAAACCTTAAACCCTAAACCCCAAACTCTAAATGCTAAACCCTAAACCCTAAACCCTAAACCAAAAACCCTAAACCCTAAAAACCAAAAAACCTAAACCTAAACTAAATAAAACCTAAAAATAAAATAAATAAAAAATCCTAAACCTACAAATAGTAAAAAATAAAAGAAAAAAAACAAACTAAAACATAAACCTAAACTTAAAAATAAAATAAAATAAAAAATAAAAATTAAACTAAAATAAAATAAATAAAAACATAAACTAAACTAAAAAAAATAAACATAAAAATAAAAAAGCTAAATAAAATAAAACTAAACTAAAATAAAAAAAATAAAATAAACCTAAAATAAAATAAAAAAATAAATAAAATAAATCTAAAACTAAACCTAATAATAAAACCTAAAATAAATAAAAAATAAAACCTAAACCCTAAACTTAAATAAATAAAACAAAATATTCATAAACCTAAACTAAAATAAACTAAACTAAAAATAAATAAAACCTAAACCTAAACTTAAAATAAACTAAACCTATACCCTAAACTAAACAAAACAAAATAAACTAAAAAAATAAACCTAAACCTAAATTAAAAAAAAAAATTAAAAAATAAACCTAAAACCTAAACCTAAAATATAAAATAAAACCTAAATCTAAAACTAAAATATAAAAATAAAACTTAAACATTAAATAAAATAAAATAAACTAAAAAAAATAAACATAAACCTAAACCTAAACCTTAAAATAAACTTAAATAAAAAAACCTAAACTAAATAAAATACAAAATAAACCTAAATAAAATGAAAATAAAATAAACTAAAATAAAAAAATAAACAAAATAAACTAAACCTATTTAAATTTAAAAAATTATAAACACTAAACCCTAAACTAAAAAACTTAAACCCAAAACTAACCCTAAACCTAAACCCTAAACCCTAAACCTAAACCCTAAATCTTAAACCTAAACTACCAAACCTAAACTATAAACTAACCTAAACCTAAATAACATAAAACCCTAAACCCTAAACCATAAACCTAAAACTAAACCCAAAACTAAACCTTAAACTAACCTTAAACTTAAACCTAACCCTAAACTAAACCCAAAAAATAAAACCCTAAAGCCTAAAACCCTAAACCTTAAACCCTAAACCCTAAACCTACACCTAAACCCTAAACCTAAACCCTAAACCCTAAAACCCTAAACCTAAACCCTAAACCCTAAACTATAAACCTAAAAAAAACCTAAAAAACTTAACCCTAAAATAAATAAATAAAAATAAATAAAAATAAACCTAAACCTAAAAAAAATTAAATAAAAATAAAATAAAGTTAAACCCAAAACTAAAACCTAAACCTAAACCTAAAAAAAAAAATAAAATACTAAAAAAATAAACTAAAATAAAATAAATAAAAAATAAACTAAACTAAAAAAAATAAAATAAACCTAAAGAAAATAAATAAAATAAAAACTAAATGAAAATAAAATAAAATATACCTAAAATTAAATAAAAACTAAATAAAAACCTAAACCTAAAATAACAATAAAATAAATAAAATAAAATAAACTTAAGCCTAAACTAAAACAAACTAAACTAAAATAAATAAAACCTAAACTAAAAGTAAAATTAAACCTAAACTAAATAATAAAACCTAAAAATAAACCTAAAATAAAACCTAAAACCTAAACCTAAAAAAATAAAATTAAAACCTAAACCTAAATAAAAAAAAATAAAACATATCTAAAATTAAATAAAAATAAAACTAACTAAAAAATAAACTTAAACCTAAACCTAAATCATAAAAATAAACTAAAATAAAAAAAATCTAAACTAAAATAAATATACCAAACTAAATAAAAATAAAAAATAAAATAAACTAACATAAAAAATAAAACTTAACAAACCTAAACCTACCCATTTATTTTATTTTAAAAAAAAAAACCAGAAACCTTAAATCCTAAACCTAAACCCTAAACCCTAAACACTAAACCTACAACCCTAAACCCTAAACCCTAAACCCTAAATATAAAAAAAAAAAAACCTTAAGAAACCCTAAAAAATAAACCCTAATAAACTCTAAACCCTAAAAGCATAAAACCATAAACCCTAAAACCTAAAAACTTAAACCTAAACTAAATAAAACCTAAAATAAATAAAACCAAAACCAAAAATGAATAAAAAAATAAAATAAAATAAAAACTTAAACTAAAACCTAAACTTAAACCTAAAGCTAAAAAGAAAATAAAATAAAAAATAAAAACTAAACTAAAATAAAACAAATAAATACCAAAACTAAACTAAAAAATTAAAAAACCTAAATAAAATAAAAACTAAACCTAAAATAAAAATAAAATAAACCTAAAATAAAATAAAAAAACCTAAATAAAAACGTAAACAAAATAATAAACTTGAAAATAATACCTAAAAATAAATAAAAAAGAAACCTAAAATCCTAAACTAAAAAAAAAACTAAACATAAAATAAAATAAAAAATAAACCAATACATAAACTTAAATAAACTAAGCTGAAATAAACAAAACCAAAACCTAAACTTAAACATAAATCTAAACTAAAGAAAATAAAATAAACTAAAAATAAACCTAAACCAAAACTAAAAAAGAAACATAAAAATATAAAACCTAAACATAAAATAATAATAAAAAACCTAAACCTAAAAAATATACCTAATAATAAAACCTAAAAATAAATAAAACATTAAACCCAAACCCTAAACCAAAAAAAACCCTAAACTTAAAATAAACAAAACAAAATATTCATTAACCTAAACTAAAATAAACTAAACTAAAAATAAATAAAACCTAAACCTAAACATAAAATAAATTAAACCTAAACCCTAAATAAAACAAAACAAAATAAACTAAAAATAAACCTAAACCTAAATTAAAAAAATATTAAAAATAAACCTAACATAAAAACCTAAAACCTAAACTTAAAAAAATAAAATGAAAACCTAAACCTAAAATTAAAAATAAAAAATAAAAGATAAACATTAAATAAAATAAAAATAAAACTAAACTAAAAAATAAACCTAAACCTAAACCTAAACCTTAAAAATAAACTAAAATAAAATACCTAAAGTAAATAAAAATATAAAATAAACTATAAAATGAAAATAAAATAAATAAAATAAATAATAAATAAACTAAATAACTTAAACCTAAATTAAAAAAAACATAAACCTAAACCTAAACTTAAACTAAAGAACTAAACCCTAAAATACCCTAAACCTCAAACCCAACCTAAAACTCTAACCCTAACCTAAACCCTAAACTTAAACCCAAAATTAAACCAACTAACTAAATTTAACCTACCAAAACTAACTAAACCTAAACCTAAACCAAATCTAAACTAAAACTTAAACTAAACCTAAACACTAAACTAAACCCTAAACATAAACCAAACCTAAACCCTAAACCCTAAAACCTAATCTAAACCTAAAAAAATAAACTAAAACTAAAAAAAACCTAAACTAAATAAACTTAAAAAATTAAATAAAGAAGTAAACTTAAACCTAAATAAAATAAAATAAAATAAAACCTAAACAAATACCAAAACCTAAACCTAAAAAAACTAAAAAAAAATAAACTAAAATAGAATAAATAAAAACCTAAATTAAGCTAAAAAATAAAATAAACCTAAGAGAAAAAAACTAAATAAAATAAAGACTAAATGAAAATATAATAAAATATACCTAAATAAAATAAAACTAAATAAAACCTAAACCTAAAATAAAATAAAATAAATAAAATAAAATAAACTTAAGCCTAAACTAAAATAAACTAAACTAAAACAAATAAAACCTAAACATAAACCTTAACTAAATAAAATAAAATAAACAAAAAATAAAATTAAACCTAAACTAAAAAAATAAAACCTAAAAATAAACATAAACTAAAACCTAAAACCTAAACCTAAAAAAATAAAATTAAAACTTAAACCTAAAATTAAAAAATAAAACATATACCTAAAATTAAAATATAAATAAAACTCAACTAAAAAATACACTTAAACCAAAACCTAAACCTAAAAAATAAACTAAAGTAAAAAAAACCTAAATTAACATAAATAAATTAAACCAAATAAAAAAACAAACTTAAATAAAAATAAAGTATAAAATAAACTAAAATAAATAAAAAATAAATTAAATAAGCCTAAACCTACCTGTTTACTTAATTTTAAAAATAAACCATAAACCATAAATCCTAAACCAAAACCTACAACCTAAAACCCTAAACCCTAAACCCTAAATTAAAAACCTTAAACACTAAACCCTAAACACTAACCCATAAACCTTAAAAGCATAAACCCTAAAATCCTAAACCTTAAACCCTAAAAACCAAAAAACCTAAACCTAAACTAAATAAAACCTAAAAAAATAAAAAAATAAAAAACCAAAACAAAACTAAAATAAAAAAAATAAAATAAAATAAAAACATAAACTAAAACCTAAACTTAAACCTTAACCTAAACCAAAACATAAAAAAAGAAAATAAAGAAAATCAAAAATTAAACTAAAATAAAATAAATAAAAACCTAAACTAAAATAAAAAATAAAAAACCTAAATAAAATAAGAACTAAACCTAAAATAAAAATAAAATAAACTTAAAATAAAAATAAGATAAAAAACTAAATAAATACCTAAACATAATAATAAACCAAAAAATAATACCTAAAAATTAATAAAAAATAAAACTAAAATCCTAGACTAAAATGAAAAACTAAATTTAGAATAAATAAAAAATAAACCAAAACCTAAACTTAAATAAATTAAACTAAAATAAATAAAACTTAAACCTAAACTAAAGAAAATAAAATAAACTAAAAATAAACCTAAACCTAAACTCAAAAAGAAATCCTAAAAATAGACCTAAAATAAAAATCTAAAACCTAAACCAAAAAAATAAAATAAAAACTTAAACCTAAACCTAAAAAATAAAATAAAATAAAAAACCTAAACTAAGATAAATAAACCTAAAATAAATAAATTAAACTAAATAAAAAATACCTAAATCAAAATAAAAATAAAATAAAGTAAAACAATATAAAATAAACAAAATAAACCTAAACCTACTAGGTAACTTAAATTAAAATAATAATAATAAATTTAAAAATAAACCCTAACCTTAAACCCTAAACCCTAAACCCTAAACACTAAACTCTAAACCCAAAGCCTTAAACCTTGAACCCTAAACCCCCAAACCCTAAACCCTAAACCCTAGAACCAAAACCCTAAAACTTATAACCTAAAACCCTAAACCCTAACCCCAAGCCCTAAGCCCTAAACCCTAAACCCTAAACCCTAAAAACCTAAAATCCTAAACCTAATCTAAATAAAACCTAAAAAAAAAAAAATAAAAACCTAAACCTAAATAAATAAAACTAAACAAAACTTAAACATAAACCTAAATCTAAACTAAAACAAAAATAAAATAAAATAAAAATAAAGCTAAAATAAAATAAAGTAAATAAAATCTAAACTAAATTAAAAATAAATTAAACCTAAAATAAAACCTAAAAAATAAAATTAAACATAAAATAAAAAAATTAAATAAACCTGAAATAAAATAAAAGAAAAACTAAATTAAAACCTAAACCTAAAAAAAAATCTAAAAATAAAACCTATAAAAACCCCTAAACCATAAACTAAAAAAAAACTAAACCTAAAATAAACTAAACCTAAACCTTAAACTAAATATAATAAAATAAATTAAAAATAAAACCTAAAAATAAACCTAAAATAAAATCATAAAACCTAAACATAAAAAAAAAAATAAAATAAAAAACTAAACCTAAAAAATAAAAATAAAACCTAAACCTAAAAAATAAAAAAAAATAAAACTAAACTAAAATAACATAAATTGAAACCTAAACCAAAAACACACCAAAATAAAACCTAAACTAAAATAAATAAACCTAAAATAAAAACTAAATAAAAAAAATAAAAATAAAAAATAAAATGAAATAAAATAAAAAAATAACTAAATAAATTTAAATCTACTCGTTTACCTAATTTTTTTTTTAAAAACCCTAAACGCTAAACTCTAAAGCCTCAATCATAAACCCTAAACCTTAAACCATAAACCCTAAAACTAACCCTAAAACATAAACCATAAACCCAAAGAAACACTAAACCCTAAACCCTAAACCCTAAACATTAAACTAACCCTCTACCCTAAACCCTAAACACTAAATTAACCCTAAACCCTAAACCCTAAACCTTAAAATCTTAAACCTCAAACCCTAAACTAACCTTAAACCCTAAACCCTAATAACCCTAAACCCTAAACCCTAAAAACCTAAACCTAAACTAAATAAAACCTAAAAATAAAAAAAATAAAAAAACTTAAACCTAAATAAAATAAACAAATAAAATAAAATAAAAACCTAAACAAAAACCTAAACCTAAACCTAAATATAAAATAAAATAAACTTTTGAAAATAAACTAAAATAAAATAAATAATGACCTAAACTAAACTAAAAATTAAAATAAACCTATGAATAAAAAAACTCAAGTGAAATTAAAAGTATAAACTGAAAATAAAAACTACATAAAAACTAAAGAAAAACCTAAACCTAAAAATTAAACCTTAAAATAAATAAAGAATAAAACCTAAACCATAAACTTAAAAACCCTAAACCTAAAATAAAAATAAAATAAACCTAAACCTAAACTAAAACAAAATATACTAAAATAAATAAAACCTAACATAAACCTAAATCAAACTAAACCTAAACTAAAAAAAAAATAAACCTAAAAAATTACCTAAAATAAAATCATGAAACCTAAACCTAAAAAAAAAAATAAATACAAACCTAGACCTAAACCTAAAAATAAAAAATTAAACCTAAACCAAAAAAAAAAGAAAAATCAACTAAAAAAATAAACCTAAACCTAAAAAATAAACTAAAATAATAAACCTAAAGTAAATAAACTAAACTAAATAAAAATAAAAAATAAATCTAAATAAAAGTAAAAAATAAAATAAACTAAAATAAATAAAAACAAACTAAATAAACCTAAACTTGTCAGTTTACTTAATTTTTTTTAAAAGCCATAAACCCTAAATATTAAACCCTAAATCCTAAACCCTAAAAAATGCTAAACCCTAAACCCTAATTCATAAACCCTAAACCCTAAACCTTAAATAAAAATAAAAAATAAAATAAATAAAAAATAAACTAAATAAACCTAAACCTACCAATTTACTTAATTTTTAAAAAAAACCTAAACCCTAAACCCTTAAAACTCTAAACTCTAAAGCCTAAATACTAAATTCTAAACCCTAAAACCTAAACCCTAAACCTTAAACCCTAACCCTAAACCCTAAAACCCTAAACCCTAAAACTTGAGAGCCTAAACCCTAAACCCTAAAAACCTAAAAACTTAAACCTAAACTAAATAAAACCTAAAAATAAAATATATAAAAAACATAAACCTAAATAAATAAAAAATAAAATAAAATAAAATCCTAAACTATCTATTTACTTAATTTTTTTAAAAAAAAAACCCGAAACCCTAAAGCCAAAACACTAAACCCTAAACCCTAACCCTAAACCCTAACCCTAAACCCTAAACCCTAAAATCCTTAACCCTAAACCTTAAAAACCTAAAAAGCTAAATTTGCACTAAATAAAACATAAAAATAAAATATATACAAAACCTAAACCTAAATAAAAGTAATAATAAAATAAAATAAAAACCTATACTTAAACCTAAACCTAAAAACAAAATAAAATAAACTAACAAAATTAAACTAAGATAAAATAAATAAAAACTTAAACTAAACTAAAAAATAAAATAAACCTAAGATTAAAAAAATTAAATAAAATAAAAAATAAACAAAAAATAAAATAAAATAAATTGAAAATAAAATATAATAAAACTAAATAAAAAACTAAACATAAGATAAATAAAAAATAAAACCTAAACCCTAAACTAAAAGAAAAACTTGAACCTAAAATAAAAATAAAATGAGCAAAATAAAATAAACCTAAACCATAACTAAAATTAAAGCTTAAAGATAACCCTAATATAAAAACCTACAACCTAAACAAAAAATAAATAAATATAAACCTAAACCTAAACCTAAAAATAAAAAATAAAACTAAACCCTAAAAAATACAATAAAAATAAAACTAAACTAAAAAATAAACTTAAACCTAAACCTAAACCTAAAAAATAAACTAAAATAAATAAACCTAAAGTAAATATGCTAAATTAAATAATAATAAAAAATAAACCTAAATAAAAATAAATAATAAATAATAAATAAACTAAAATAAATAAAAAGTAAACTAAATTAACCTAAGCCTATTAGTTCACTTAATTTAAAAAAATCCATAAACCCTAAACCCTAAACCCTAAACCTTAAACCCTAAAAAACCCTAAACCCTAACCTTAAACCCTAAACCCTAAAAGCATAAATCCTAAAACCCTAAACCTTAAGCCTTAACCCAAAACCTTAAACCCTAAACACTAAACCCCAAATCCTAAACCTAAACCTAAAGTAACTAAATAAATTAATAAATTAACATAAACCCTAAATTCTAATAAACCTAAACCTAAACCTAAACCCTAAGAATGGATAAAACCTTGATGACATGAACATCACCATCAACTAGGGTCAATCTTGAGGTGGATGTGGGGAAGGCCTTATCATAGTGGAGGTGGGGGATCTGGAGGTGTTGGTGGATATGGAGGTGGTGGTCAGAGCAATGGTGGTTATGGAGGCGGGAGGAGCGAGGGAGGTTTCATTAGTGGTGGAGGTGGAGGGAGAGATTGGGGATACGATGGTAGATCCCGCTACTGGAGGGGCTAGGGTGGTTCTGATGGGAACTAGAGAAATAGAAGAACGATCATTCTGATCTACTGCTTATGGAACTGTCTTTATAGTAGATACAATTCTAGTTATCTAGGGTTCTTGATTTGCTCTATGTGTGCTCATTTTTTATCTATGTCATCGCTTGTGTCTTAGAAAACTTAGTGTGTTACGTGGTTAATGATATTAAAAAGAAGAAATTCTGAATCTAAATTTGTTCTCTTTTAAAAATAAAACTAAAAATCTAAGCCCTAAACTAAAACATGAACCTTAAACCAAAATGCGTAAACCTTAAAATCTAAACCCTAAACCCTAAAAATCCTAAACCCTAAACCTTAAATCCTAAACCCTAAATCCTAAAACCCTAAACCATAAACCCTAAACCTTAAACCCTAAAACCTAAACTCTAAACCCTAAATAAAAATAAAAAATAAAATAAATTAAAATAAATAAAAATTAGACTAAATAAGTTAAATAAACCTAAACCAACCCTAAATTGTAAAAACCCTAAACCATAAAGCCTAAACACTAAACCCTCAACCCTAAACCCTAAAACACTAAACCCTAAACACTAAACCCTAAACCCTAAAAAACTAAACCCTAAAAGCCAAAACCCAAAACCCTAAACCCTAGACCCTAAAAACCAAAAAATGTAAACCTAAACTAAATAAAAACTAAAAACAAAATATATAAAAAAACTAAAACCTAAAAAAAAATAAAAGCCTAAACTAAAACCTAAACTTAAACTTAAAAATAAAATAAAATAAACTTATAAAATTAAACTAAAATAAAATAAAGAAAAACCTAAAATAAATTTTAAAATAAAAAAGCAGAATAAAAAATAAAGAAAATAAAAATTAAACATAAAATAAAAATAAAATAAACCTAAAATAAAATAAAATAAAAAAACCTAAACCTAAAAAATAAACCCAAAAAATAAACCTAAAATAAAATAAAAAAACATAACCTAAACCCTAACCTAAAAAAAACCCAAACCTAAAATAAAAGTAAAATAAACAAAATAAAACATGTTCTAACCCTAAACCCTAAACCCTAAAAAGATAAAAACTTAAACCTAAACTAAAGAAAACCTAAAATTAAAATAAATAAACCTAAAAAAAAAATAGATAAAATAAAATAAAATAAAAACATAAACTAAAATTTGAGCATAAACCAAAACCTAAACCCTAAACCCTAAATCCTAAAAACCCCAAACCCTAAACCCTAAATCCCAAACCCCAAACCTTAAACCCTAAACTAACCCTAAACCCTAAAAAGCTAAAAACCTAATCCTAAACTAAATAAAATATAAAAATAAAATAAATAAATAAAATCTAAACAATAATAAATTAAAAAAATTAAATAAAATAAAAACATAAACTAAAACTTGTACCCAAACCTAAACCTAAACTTAATAAGAAAATAAAATAAAAAATAAAAACTAAACTAAAATAAAATAAATTAAAACCTAAACTAAACTAAAAAATAAAAAACCTAAATAAAATAAAAACTAAAACTAAAATAAAAATAAAATAAACCTAAAATAAAATAAAATGAAAACTAAATAAAAGCCTAAACTTAAAAAACAAACCTTAAAATAAAACCTAAAAATAAATAAAAATAAAACTAAAACCTTGAATTAGAAGAAACCTAAACCTAAAATAAAAATAAATTAAACCTAAACCTAATCTAAAATAGAATATAAATAAATCAATAGAATTTAAACCTAAATTTAAATTAAACTAAACCTAAACCTTAGCCTAAAATAAATAAACTAAACTAAACTAAAAATAAACCAAAACAACAACAACAAGACTTTATCCCACTAAGTGGGGTCGGCTACATGAATCCTTTCTCTCCATTGTGTCCTATTATGTGTCAAATTCTCTTTTAATTCAAGTATACTAAGGTCATTTTTTATATATCTTAACCAAATCTTTTTAGGTCTACCTCTACCTTTCTTAACATAAGGCAAATCGATGCATCTACTCTCCTAACTCATTGGACCTACGATGCTTTATGTGGCCAAAACATCTAAGGTGACTCTAATCTTATTTTCCACTGAGCTACTCCAACTTTTTTGAACATAGTCATTTTGCATTTTATCTCTAAGAGTAAAGCCACTCATCCATCTCCCTCATCCTCTCTGTAACACTTAACTTAGTATTATGCTTCTTTATTGGCCACCATTCTACCATAAGTCATTGCGTGTCTTACCATCATCTTATAAAATTTTCCTTAAGTTTAAGTGGAACTTTTCTATCACAATAAAGGCCGATGCATTCCTCCACTTCAACCATCCAACTTGAATTCTACTAATAACATCTCCATCTATTTCACCATCATTTTGAACAACATAGCCTAAATATCTGAATCACTCACTCTTATTAATAACTTGTTCACCTATTGTTACAACACTACCATTAGAACTTCTACAACTAAAATTACACTCCATATATTTAGTTTTGGATCTACTTAACCAAAAACCTTTAGACTCTAATGTTGACCACTGTAATTCAAGTTTCTCTTGGACTCCCTCTCTAGTCTTATCAATAAGAAGAATGTCATCAACAAAAAGCATACACTAAGGTACATCTTCCTATAAATTCCTAGTAAGAACATCCATAACTAAAGCAAAAGGATAAGGGCTTAAAGCTGATCCTTGATGTAATCCAATTGAAATGGGAAAATATTTTGTCAATCCTCCTTGTGTTTGGACATAAGTAACAGCTCTAGTATACATATCCTTAATGACTTGAATATAATCTATATTAACTCCTTTCTGTTCTAGAACTCTCCAAAGAACATCTCTTGAAACTTTATCATAAGCTTTCTCTAAATCAATAAATATCATATGTAAATCCTCTGTACTTTCTTTATACTTCTCCATTAAACATCTTAACAAATGTATAGCATCCATAGTAGATCTACCTGGCATGAAACCAAACTAATTATGAGAAACTTTTGTATCACATCATACCCTATGCTCAATTACTCTCTCCCATCATTTTAATGTATGACACATTAAGTTAATTCCACTATAATTTGCACACTTTTGTGCATCACCTTTATTCTTAAATATAGGAACGAACAAAATCTTTCTCCACTCATCAATCTTTTAGTCTTTAAAATAACATTAAAAGATTTGTAAGCCAAGAAATTCCTTGATCTCCTAAACATTTTCACACTTCTATTGGAATATCGTCCTCTTTTTCCACATTTCATTTTCTTTAAAGCTTCTAACATCAGATTTAATACAAATGAAAAAATAAAATTATCTAATTTTGTTTAGGGTATTAAGGTTGCTAAAATCAATCGTACATTCAGATCCTTTATTGAAAAGTTTATCAAAATATTTCATCCACCTATTTTCAATATCCTTTTCCAAGTAAAGCACTTTATTATCTTCATCCTTAATACACCTCACATGGACTAGGTCTTTACTTCTCCTGTCTCTTCGGTTGGCTAACTTATACATACATCTTTCACATTCTTTGGAATCTAATCTATTATATAAATCACTAAAAGCTAAATTTTTTGCATCATATATTGCTTTCTTAGAATCTCTATAGCCACTTTATATCTTTCCCACCTCCAAGTTTTACATCTTAACCAAGTCTTATAACAATGCTTCTTATTTCTTATCTTTTCTTGCACACTCTGACTCCACCACCAACTATTTTTATTAAAAGAAACTTTTCCTTTTGATTCTCCAAGCACATTTTTAGCAACTTGCTTAATTTCACTTGCTACTTTTTCCAACATAACATTGGCTTCTTTATGAACATCCCAAATTCTAAGCTCTTGTAGCTTGCTCTTAAAAATATTTTTATTTGTGTTCTTTAAGTGTCCCCATCTAATCCTAGGACAATAATTTGATTTATTTTTCCTCTTACAATCTTTCATCATAAAATCTAAAACTAACAATCGATGTTGGGTACTTAAACATTCACTTGGAATGACCTTACAATCTTTACAATCTAAATGATCTATTTTTCTTATCAGAAAATAATCAATCTGTGTTTTACTAGATCCATTTTAATAAGTAATAATATGTTCATCTCTTTTCTTAAATAAAGTATTAGCAACTACAAAATCATAAGCTAAGGCAAAATCTAATATAGTCCTACCTTTTTCATTAGTCACTCCAAATCCATAACCACCATGAACACTTTTAAAATCTTCTAGCACTCTACCAACATGTCCATTTAAATCTCCGCCAATAAATACATTTTCTTCAAGAGGTATCTTTTGTATTAATCCCTCTAATTCATTCCAAAATTTTCTTTTGAGCTTACATCCAAACCTACTTGAGGAGCATAAACACTTATAACATTGATAATCTTAGTATCAATAATAATCTCTAAAGCTATAATTCTATCTTCACATCTATTAATATTTATAACATTATCTTTCAAACTTTTATCTATAATCACACCTACACCATTTCTAATTTGACTTACCTAATAAATAAAAGTTTAAAACCTAAACTATCAATCTCCTTGGCCTTCTCCCCAACTAATTTAGTTTCTTGAACACATAAAATATTTATTTTTATATCAACCATAATATCTATTAATTTAATTACCTAGTATCTATATTCCAAGATCCTAACCTAATTCTAGTTTCATGGACTAACTTCTTTGCCAGCATCCGTCCATAATGTGGGAACCCTTGCTTATCCGATGCAGTGCATTATGACTTGAATGCATTATGACTTGAACATTTTTCACTGTATTCAAGTCATACAGCGCATTGCTTCTAGGGGACACTCTAGCATTAACACAATGATTTAAATGATTCATGTCATGATTATTTCAAAAATTTTACGCTAGTTGTCGACTACCTACTGCAACCCTCCACTTTTCGGATCTGGACTTGGGACCAGCAAAGGTAGTGTTAAAAATAAACCTAAACCTAAACTAAAAATAAAATTAAAAATAAACCTAAATTAAAAACCCAAAACCTAAACCTAAAAAAATTAAAAAATTAAACCTAAACCTAAAAATAAAAAAATAAAATCTAAACCTAAAAAAAATAAAATAAAAATAAAACTAATTTAAAAATTAAACCTAAACCTTAAAAATAAACAAAAATGAAAAACCTAAACTAAAATAAATAAACTAATCTAAATAAAAATAAAATTAAACCTAAAAAAACAAAAAAAAATTAAAATAAACTAAAATAAATAAAAAATAAACTAAATAAACTTAAACCTATTGGTTTACTTAATTTAAATAAATAAAAAAACCCTTACCCTAAACCCTAAACCCTAAACCCTAAACCTAAAACCCTAAAACCTAAACCCTAAACCCTAAAACCCTAAACCATAAACCCTAACTCTAAAACCCTAAACCCTAAACCTTATGAAAAATAAGAAAAATAAAATAAAGAAGAAAAAAAACCCTATACCCTAAACCCTAAAACCTACAACCCTAAACCCTAAACCCTAAACCCTAAACCCTAAAACCTACAACCCAAAACCCTAAACCCTAAACCTCAAACCCTAAACCTAACAATAAAGTAACTAAATAAATTCAAAAATAAACCTAAACTCTGAAGCTTAATAAACCTAAACCCTAAAAATGGGCAGAACCTTGATGGCAGGAACATCACCATCAACTAGGCTTAGTCTAGATTTAGCGGTGGAGGTGAAGGCGGAGGCGGCGATTATCATAGTGGTGGTGGGGGATCTGGAGGTGCTAGTGGATATGGAGGTGGTGTCGGAGTAATGGTGATTATGGAAGCAGGAGGAGCCACAAAGGTTATAGCCATGATGGTGGCAGAGGGAGAGATCAAGGATATGTTGGTAGATCACACTACTCGAGAGGCCGACGTGGTTCTGATGGGAAATGGAGAAACTGAAGAATGACCAATCCGAGCTGCTGCTTATGGAACTGTGTCTTTATAGTAGAGATGGATCTAATTATCTAAGGCTTTTGATTTACTATATGCTTACTCATTTTTTTTATCCATTTTTGATCTATGTCATCACTTGTGTCTTAGAAAATTTGGTGTGTTACTTGGTTGATGAAATCAAAAAGAAGAAATGTTGAATTTGAATATATTCTCTATTAAAAAAACAAAAAATCCTAAACCCTAAACTAAAACCTAAACCCTAAACCAAAAACCTAAACCCTAAACCCTAAACCCTAAACCCTAAACCCTAAACCCTAAACCCCAAACCCCAAACCCCAAACCTTAAACCCTAAACCATAAACCTTAAAATGCTAAAAACCCAAACCTAAACTAAATAAAGCCTAAACTAAAATAAAATAAAATAAAATATATAAATAAAAACCTAAACCTAAACCAAAACCTAAACCTAAACTTAAAATGAAAATAAAATAAAAATTTAAAACTAAACTAAAATAAAATAAATAAAAACCAAAACTAAACTAAAAAAATTAAAAAACCTAATTAAAATAAATACTAAACCTAAAATAAAAATAAAAACACCTCAAATAAAATAAAATTAAAATTAAATAAAAACCTAAACCTAAAAAATAAACCTAAAAATAAAACCTAAAAGTAAATTAAAAATAAATCTTAAACACTAAACTAAGAAAAACATAATCATAAAATAAAAATAAAATAAACCTAAACATAAAGTAAAATAAACTAAACTAAAATAAATAAAACCTAAACCTAAACTTATAATAACCTAAACCTAAACTAAATAAAATAAAATAAACTAAAAATAAACCTAAACTTAAACTAGAAAATAAAACCTAAAATAAAAAACCTAAAACCTAAACTTAGGAAATAAAAAAAAGCCTAAACGTAAAAATAAAAATAAAAAAAAATTAAAACCTAAAAAATAAAATAAAAATAAAAAATACTAAAAAATAAACCTAAACCTAAACCTAAATGTAAAAAATAAATTGAAATAAAAAATCTAAACAAAAATAATTAAACCAAAAATAAATAAACTAAACTAAATAAAAATAATAATAAACCTAAAATAAACTAAAATAAATAAAAATAAAATAAATAAAATAAAATGATATATTAAACTAAACTAAAATAATATAAAATAAAAAATTAAAAACTAAACTAAAATAAACTGAATAAAATCCCAAACTAAATTAAAAAAATAAAATAAACCTAAAAAATAAAATACCTAAATAAAATAAAACCTATACATAAAATAAAAATAAACTCAACCTAAATTATATTAAAATATGAAAATAAATAAAAACCTAAACCTAAAAAATAAACCTCAAAATAAAACCTATAAGAAAAATAGAAAATAAAACCCAAACCCTAAACTAAAAAAAAATATTTAACCTAACATAAACAAAATAAAATAAACCTAAACCTAAACTAAAATAAACTAAACTAAATTAAATAAAACCTAAACCTAAGCCTAAAATCAAGTAAACTTAAACCATAAACTAAATAAAATAAAACTAAACTAAAATTTAACTGAAACCTAAACTAAATAAAATCTAAAAATAAACCCAAAACCTAAACTTAAACCTAAAAAAATAAAATAAAAACCTTAACCTAAAAAATAAATTAAAAAAACAAATCTAAAAAACAAATATAAACCTAAACCTAAAACTAAAAAATAAACTAAAATAAAGTACCTAAACAAAAATAAACAAACTGAAACCTAAACCTAAACCTAACCCTAAACCTACAACTTGAAACCCTAAACCTACAACCTGAAACCCTAAACCCTAAACTCTAAACACAAAAAAACCATAAACTCTAAACCCTAAACCCTTAACCCTAAACCATAAACCTTAAACCTAAACCCTAAACCTTAAACCCTAAATCCTAAACCTAACACTAAACTCAAACTCTAAATAAACCCTAAACTCACACTAAACCTTAAACCTTGACTATAAACCCTGTAACCCTAAACTCTAAACCCTACACAGAAACCCTAAAGCCCAAAGCCTAAACACTAAAGCGTAAACCCTAAACCCTAAATCCTAATACTAAACCCTAAACCCTAAAACCCTAAAATGCTAAACTTTAAATGCTAAAGCCTTAACCCTAAACCCTAAACCCTATACCCCAAACTCTAAAAACCTAAAATCCTAAAAACCTAAATCAATATTAAATAAAACCTAAAAATAAAATAAATAAAAAACCTAAACCTAAATAAAATAAAAAATAAAATAAAACCGTAAATAATAAAATAAAATCTAAACCTAAACCTAAAAACATAAACTTAAACCTTAACCTAAATCTAAAAATGAAATAAAATAAAATAAATAAAAACCTAAACTAAACTAAAAAATAAAATAAACCTAAGAATAGAAAACCTAAATAAAATAAAATAAACTAAAAATAAACCTAAACCTAAACTAAAAAATAAAACCTAAAAATATACTTAAAATAAATGCCTAAAACCTGAACTTAAAAAAATAAAAAAAAACCTAAAGTTAAAAGATAAAATAAAAATAAAACTAAACTAAAAAATAAATAAAAACCTAAAATTAAAATTTAAAAAAAATATAAAAATAAATAAACATTGAATAAATAAACTAAACTAAAAAACATAAACCTAAATAAAAATAAAAAATAAAAAAATTAAAATAAATAAAAAATAGACTAAATAAACCTAAACTTACCGGTTTACTTAATCTTTTTTTAAAAAAGACCTAAACCCTAAACCCTAAACCATAAACCCTAAATCCTAAACCCTAAACACTAAACCCAAAACCAAAAAAACCTAACCCCTAAACCTAAACACTAAACCTAACCCTAAACCTAAAACCCTAAACCCTAAATCCTAACTAAACCCTAAACCAAAACCCTAAACCCTAAACTATAAAACTTTAAACCCTAAACCCTAAAACTCTAAAACCTAAACTAAACCTAAACCCTTAAACCCTAAATCCCAAACCCTAAACCTAAACGTATAACCCTAAACTCAAAAAAAATAAACCTAAACTTAAATTAAAATAAACTAAACTAAAATAAATAGAACCTAAACCTAAACCTAAAATAAACTAAACCTAAACATAAACCTAAACCTAAACTAAAGAAAATAAAATAAACTAAATGTAAACCTAAACCTAAATTGAAAAATAAAAACTAAAAATAAACCTAAAATAAAAACCTAAGACATACAATAACAATAACAAGACTTAATCCCACTAGGTGGGGTCGGCTACATGAATCCTTCATCTCCATTGTGTCCTATTATGTGTCAAATTCTCATTTAAATCATGTATACTAAGATCAATTTTTATACATTTTAACCAAGTATTTTTAGGTCTACCTCCACCTTTCTTAACATTAGGCAAATCTAATGCATCTACTCTCCTGATCGGGACATCAACCGACCAACGCTTTATGTGGTCAAACCATCTAAGGAGACTCTCCCTAATCTTATCTACCACTGGTGCTACTCCAACTTTTTCCCAAATATACTCATTTTCCATTCTATCTCTAAGAGTAAAGCCACTCATCCACCTAACCATTCTCATCTTTGTAACTTAGTCTTATGCTCTTTATTGGCCAACATTCTGCACATAAGTCATTGTTGGTCTTACCACCATCTTATAAAATTTTCCCTTAAGTTTAAGTGGAACATTTCTATCACATAATAGGCCAGATGCATTCCTCCACTTCAACTATCCAAATTGAATTCTACTAATAACTTCTCCATCTATTTCACCATCATTTTGGACAATAGAGCCTAAATATCTGAAACGCTCACTCTTATTAATGACTTGTTCACCTAATGTCACAACACTACCACTAAAACTTCTACAACTAAAATTACACTCCATATATTCACTTTAGATCTACTTAGACGAAAACCTTTAGACTCTAGAGTTGACCTCCATAATTCAAGTTTCGTTGGACTCCTCTCTAGTCTTATCAACAAGAAGAATGTCATCAGCGAAAAGCATCACCAAGGTACATCTTCTTGCAAATGCCTAGTAAGAACATCCATAACTTAAGTAAAAAAGATAAGGGCTTAAAACTGATCCTTGATGTAATCCAACTGAAATAGAAAATATTTTTTTAATCCTCCTTGTGTTTGGACACAAGTAATGCTCTAGTATACATATCCTTAATGACTTGAATATAACCAATATTAACTCCTTTCTCGCTCTAGAACTCTCCAAAGAACATCTCTTGAAACTTTATCATAAGCTTTCTCTAAATCAATAAATATCATATGTAGATCCTCCTTACTTTCTCTATGCTTCTCCATCAAACCCCTTAACAAATGTATAGAATTCATAGTAGATCTACCTGGCATTAAACCAAACTGATTATGAGAGACTTCTGTATCACATCATAACCTTTGCTCAATTACTCTCTCCCATAATTTTAATCAATGCTGATGTTTAAAACCTAAACTATCAATCTCCTTGGCTTTCTCCCCAACCCATTTAATTTCTTGAACACATAAAATATTTATCTTCCTATGAACCATAATATCTATTAATTCCATTAATTTACCAGTAAGAGTACCTATATTCCAAGATCCTAACCTAATTCTAGTTTCATGGACTAACTTCTTTGCCCACATCCATCCATAATGTGGGAACCCTTGATTATTTAGCACTACACCCGGGTGCCGATGCAACGGCTCTAGCACATTTTTCATTGTATTCATGTCATACAGTGTGTCGCTTCCAAGGGACGCCCTAGCATTAACACAATGATTTAAAGGATTCATGTCATGATTATTTCGACAAGTTTTACGATGGCTGTCGACTACCTAACACAACACTCCACTTTTCACATCCGGACTTGGGACCGATAATGGTAGTGTTAAACCTAAAACATAAACCTAAAAAAATAAAATAAGAACCAAAACCTAATCCTAAAAATTAAACTAAAATAAAAAACCTTAACTAAAAAAAATAAACCTAAAATAAATAAACTAAACTAAATAAAAATAAAAAATAAACCTAAATAAAATTTAAAAATAAAATAAAATAAAATAAAGAAAAAATGAGCTAAATATACTAAATAAACCTAAACCTACCCATTTACATAATTTTTAAAAAAATAAAATAAACCTAAAATAAAATAAAATAAAAACTAAATAAAAACCTAAACATAAAAAATAAACCTAAAAATAAATAAAAAAATAATCCTAAACCCTAAACTAAAAAACATAAACTTAAACCTAAACTAAAATAAACTAAACTAAATTAACTAAAACCTAAACCTAAGCCTAAAATAGACTAAACCTAAACCCTAAACTAAATAAAATAAAATAAACAAAAAATAAACCTAAACCTAAACTAAAAAGTAAAACCTAAAAATAAATATAAAAACCAAAAAACTAAACCTAAAAAAATAAAATAAAACTTGAACCTAATTCTAAAATAAAAAAATAAATAAACCTAAACATAAAAATAAAATAAAATAAAACTAAACTAAAAATAAACATAAACCTAAACCTAAACCTAAAAAAATAAAATAAAATAAGTAAACCAAAAATAAATAAACTAAACTAAATAAAAAAATAAACCTAAATAAAAAAAAAATAAAATAAATAATAAATATACCCAATAAACTAAATAAACCTAAACCTACTTGTTTACTTAATTTAAAAAAAACCCTAAACCCTAAACACTATACCATAAACCCTAAATCCTAAACCCTAAACCTACAACCCTAAACTCTAAACCATAAACCCCAAAAAACCCTAAACCCTAAACCCTAAAGAAGCACTAAACCCTAAACCCTAAACCCTAAACGTTAATCTCTAAACCCTAACCCTAAACCCTAAACCCGAATACCCTAAAACCCTAAACCCTAAACCCTAAACATTAAACCTTGAACCCTAAACCCTAAAAACCTAAACATAAACTAAATAAACCCTAAAATTAAAATAAATAAATAAACCTCAAACTAAATAAAATAAACCTAAACTAAAACCAAAACCTAAAACAAAAATAAAACAAAATAAAACTTAAAAAATCAAAAATAAAATAAATAAAAACCTAAACTAAACTAAAAAATAAAATAAACCTAAGAATAAAAAAGTTAAATAAAATAAAAACTAAATGTAAAATAAAAGTAAAATAAACCTAAAATAAAACTAAAATAAAATAAAATAAAAACTAAATAAACACCTAAACCTAGAAAATAAAACTAAAAATAAAACCTAAAAATAAATAACAATTAAAACCTAAACCTAAGCTAAAATAAACTAAACCAAGATAAACAAAACCTAAACCTAAACATAAAATAAACTAAACCTAAACCAAAAGCTGAATAAAATAAAAAAACTAAAAATAAACCTAAACCTAAACTAAAAAGTAAAACCTAAAAATAATCCTAAAATAAAAACCTAAAACTTAACCGTGAGAAAATAAAATAAAAACTTAAACCTAAACATAAAAATAAAAAATAAAACCTAAACCTAAAAAATAAGAAGAAATAAAACTACAATAAAAAACCTAAACTAAAATAAATAAACTAAATAAAATATAAATATAAATATAAACATAAATAAAAATAAAATATAAAATAAACTAAAGTAACTAAAAAATAAACTTAATAAACTAAATAAACCTAAACATATAGTTTAGTTTCTTTAAAAAAATAAAAACCCCAAACCTTATGCTTACCATAAACCCTAAACCTTAAACCCTAAGCCCTAAACCCTAAACCCTAAACCCTAAACCCTAAACCCTAAACCCTAAAAACCCTAAGCCCTAAAGCCTAAACATTAAACCCTAATCACTAAATCTAAACACTAAACCCTAACCCTAAACCCTAAACCCTAAAACCCTAAACCCTAAAACCCTAAACCCTAAACCCAAAACCCTAAACCCTAAAACCTAAAACCTAAAACCTAAACTAAATAAAACCTAAAATAAAATAAATAAATAAACCTAAACCAAAATAAAATAAAACAAAATAAAATAAAATTACAACCTAAACCTATACCTAAAATATAAAATATAAAATATAAAATATAAACTAAACTAAAATAAAATAAATAAAACCTAAACAAAATAAAAACTAAAGATAAAATAAAAAAATAAACCTAAAATAAGAAAATAAAAACTAAATAAAAACTGAAACCTAAACAATAAACCTAAAAATAAAACTTAAAATTAATTAAAAAATAAAACCTATACCCTAAGACAAATATAAATAAATAAAAAACCTAAACCTAAACTAGAATAAATAAAACCTAAACATAAACCAAACAAACTAAACCTAAACCTAAACTAAATAAAATAAAAAATGCTAAAAATAAACCTAAACTTAAACTAAAAAATAAAACCTAAAATAAAAACCAGAAACCTAAACCTAAAAAAAATAAAATAAAAACCTAAAGTTAAACCTAAAAATAAAAAATAAAATTGAAACTTAAAAAATAAAATAAAATTAAAAGTAAACTAAAAAATAAACCTAAACTAAAAAATGAACTAAAATAAAAACATAAATAAAAATAAATAAACCTAAAATAAATAAACTAAACTAAATTAAGATAAAAATAAACCTAAATCAAAATCAAAGATAAAATAAAATAAAATAAAATAAATAAAAAAATTAAATAAACTTAACCTACTAGTTTACTTAACCCTAAACCCTAAAATAACTGTCATCCTAAATTGTAAACCCTAAAACTAACCCTAAACGCTAAACTCTAAACCTTAAACCTACAACCCTAAACCCTAAGCTCTAAACCCTAAAACCCTAAACCCTAAACCCTAAACCCTAAACCCTAAAACCATAAATCATAAACCATAAACCCTAAACCCTAAACCCTAAACCTTAAACCCCAAACTGACAACCGTAAACCCTAAACCCCAATCTCTAACCACTAAAAACCTAAAAACCTAAACCTAAACTAAATAAAACTAAAAAATAAAATAAATAAATAAACCTAAATGTAAATATAATAAAATAAAAGCCTAAACTAAAACTTAGACCTAAACCTTAACCTAAACATAAAGAAAAATAAAATAAAATAATAAAAAAAAAGTAAAATAAAATAAATATAAAAAGAAACCTAAAATAGAAAACCTAAATAAAATAAAAACTTAACATAAAATAAAAAATAAAAAAAAAAATAAAATAAATTAAAACTAAATAAAATCTAAACTGAATAAATAAATAAAAAAATAAATAAAAAAAAACTTAATCCCTAAACAAAATAAACCTAAACCTAAAATACACAAAATAAAATAAACCTATACCTATACTAAAATAAACTAAATAAAAATAAATAAAACCTAAACCTAAACCTAAAATAAACTAAACATAGACGCTAAACTAAATAAAATAAAATAAACTAAAAATAAACCTAAACCTAAACTAAAATATAATCCCAAAAATAAATCTAAAATGAAAACGTGAAACTTAAACCTAGAAAAATAAAATAAAAACCTAAAGTTAAACCTAAAAATAAAAAATAAATATGAAACTTACAAAATAAAAGAAAATTAAAAGTAAACTAAAAAAATTAACCTAAACCAAAAAAATAAACTAAAATAAAAACCTAAACTAAAATAAAAACCTAAACTAAAATAAATAAAACTAAAATAAATAAACTAAACTAAATAAAAATAAAAATAAACCTAAATCAAAATCAAAGATAACATATAATAAAAAAATAAAAAAATTAAACTAAACAAACTTAAATTTACTAGTTTACTTAACCCTAAACCCTAAAATAATTATAACCCTAAACCGTAAAACCTTAAACTAACCCTAAACCCTAAACCTACAACCGTAAACCCTAAGCGCTAAACCCTAAAACCCTAAACCTTAAACCCTAAACAATAAACCCTAAACCCCAAACCGTCAACCCTAAACCCTAAAACCCAATCCCTAAACCCCTAAAAACCTAAAAACCTAAACTAAATAAAACCTAAAAATAAAATAAATTCGGTTACGTATTGCTCTAGGCATAAAGATAAAAATAAAATAAAGATGTAATAATAACCTGAAACCTAAACTTAATGAGGAACATAAAAAGAAAAAATAAAATAAGAAAAACAAAAGTAAAATATAATAAATAAAAATCTAAACAAAACTAAAATATAAAAGAAACTTAAAATAAAAAATGTAAATAAAATAAAAACTTAACGTAAAATAAAAATCAAATAGCATAAAATTAAATAAAATAAAAACTAAATAAAAACCTAAACAAATAAATAAACCTAAAAATAAATAAAAAATAAAACTTAATCCCTAAACAAAATAAACCTAAACCTAAAATAAGCAAAATAAAATAAACCTAAACCTAGACTAAAATAATCTAAATAAAAATAAATAAAACCTAAACCTAAAATAAATTAAACTTAGACCCTAAACTAAATAAAATAAAATAAACTAAAAATAAACCTGAACCTGAACTAAAAAATAATACCCAAAAACAAACCTAAAATGAAAACCTTAAACCTAAACCTAAAAAAATAAAATAAAAACCTAAATCTAAACCTAAAAAATAAAAAATAAAACCTAAACCTAAAAAATAAAATAAAAATAAAAATAAACTAAAAAAATAAACTTAAACCTAAACCTAAAGCTAAAAAATAAACTAAATAAAAAACTTAAAATAAACAAACTAAACAAAATAAAAATAATAATAAACTAAAATAAAAATAAAAAATAAAATAAACTAAAATAAATTGAAAAAAAACTAAATAAACATAAACCAACTAGTTTACTTAATTTAAAAAAAATTAAAAATAATAAATAAATAAAACTAAAACCAAAACACTAAACATAAAATAAAATAAAATAAAAAATTAAAACTAAACTAAAATAAAATAAATAAAACCTAAACTAAATGAAAATAAAACCTAAGTAAAATAAAAACTAAACCTAAAATAAACATAAAATAAATCTAAAATAAAATAAATAAAAAATAAACAAAATAAACCTAAACCTACTAGTTTAATTAATTTAAAAAAATAATAAAATTAAAAGATTTAGAAGAAAAAATATTAAAAAACTGAAACCCTAAAACTTACCCTAAACTTTAAACTATAAACCCTAAACCTACAACCCTAAACCCTAAAACTAAAAATCCAAAACCCTAAGCCATAAACCCTAAAATCTAAAACACTAAACCCTAAACCCTAAACCCCAAACCCTCATCCCTCAACCCTAAACCCTAAACCCCAAACCCTAAACCCTAAACCCTAAACCCTAAAACCATAAATCATAAACCATAAACCCTAAACCCTAAACCCTAAACCTAAACCCCAAGACAAGACCCTAAACCCCATCTCCCACTAAAACCTAAAAAACTACCTAAACTAAATAAAACTAAAAATAAAATAAATAAATAAACTAAATGTATATAATAAAAAAGCCTAAACTAAAACTTAGACCTAAACCTAAACATAAAGAAAATAATAAATAAAAAAAAAGTGAAATAAAATAAAAATAAAAAAACTAAAATATAAAGAAACCTAAAATAGAAAACTTAAATAAAATAAAACTTAACATAAAATAAAAAATAAAATAGCAAAAAAAATAAATTAAAACTAAATAAAATCTAAACCATAAATAAACCTAAAATAAATAAAATAAAACTTAATCCCTAAACAAAATAAACCTAAACCTAAAATACACAAAATAAAATAAACTATAATACTAATAAACTAAATAAAATAAATAAAACCTAAACCTAAACCTAAAATAAACTAAACATACTAAACTAAATAAAATAAAATAAACTAAAAATAAACCTAAACCTAAACTAAAATATAATCCCAAAATAAATCTAAAATGAAACGTGAAACTTAAACCTAGAAAAAATAAAATAAAACCTAAAGTTAAACCTAAAATAAAAAATAAATATGAAACTTACAAAATAAAGAAAATTAAAAGTAAACTAAAATTAACCTAAACCAAAAAAATAAACTAAAATAAAACCTAAACTAAAATAAATAAAACTAAAATAAATAAACTAAACTAAATAAAAAATAAAAATAAACCTAAATCAAAATCAAAGATAACATAAAATAAAAAAATAAAAAATTAAACTAAACAAACTTAAATTTAGTTTACTTAACCCTAAACCCTAAAATAATTATAACCCTAAAAAAAAAAACCCTAAACCTAAACCCTAAGTTAAACCCTAAAACCCTAAACCTTAAACCTAAAACAATAACCCTAAACCCCAAACCGTCAACCCTAAACCCTAAAACCCAATCCCTAAACCCCTAAAAACCTAAAAACCTAAACTAAATAAAACCTAAAAATAAAATAAATAAAAAAACCTAAACCTTAATAAAATAAAAAATAAAAATAAAAGCCTAAACTAAAACATAAACCTAAACCTAAACCTTAACCAAAACATAAAGAAAAAATAAAATAAGAAAAATAAAAGTAAAATATAATAAATAAAAATCTAAACAAAACTAAAATATAAAAGAAACTTAAAATAAAAAATGTAAATAAAATAAAACTTAACGTAAAATAAAATCAAATAGCATAAAATTAAATAAAATAAAACTAAATAAAACCTAAACAAATAAATAAACCTAAAATAAATAAAAATAAAACTTAATCCCTAAACAAAATAAACCTAAACCTAAAATAAGCAAAATAAAATAAACCTAAACCTGACTAAAATAATCTAAATAAAAATAAAACCTAAACCTAAAATAAATTAAAACTAAATAAAATAAAATAAACTAAAATAAACTGAACTAATAAAAATAATACCCAAAAAACAAAAATGAAAAAAACCTAAACCTAAAAAAAATAAAATAAAAACCTAAATCTAAACCTAAAATAAAAAATAAAACATAAACCTAAAAAATAAAATAAAAATAAACTAAAAAAATAAACTTAAACCTAAACCTAAAGCTAAAAAATAAACTAAATAAAAAACTTAAAATAAACAAACTAAACAAAATAAAAATAATAATAAACTAAAATAAAAATAAAAAATAAAATAAACTAAAATAAATTGAAAAAAAACTAAATAAACATAAACCAACTAGTTTACTTAATTTTAAAAAAAATTAAAAAAATAATAAATAAATAAAACTAAAACCAAAACACCAAACATAAAAATAAAATAAAATAAAAAAATTAAAAACTAAACTAAAATAAAATAAATAAAAACCTAAACTAAACTGAAAAATAAAAAACCTAAGTAAAATAAAAACTAAACCTAAAATAAACATAAAATAAATCTAAAATAAAATAAATAAAAAATAAACAAAATAAACCTAAACCTACTAGTTTAATTAATTTAAAATAATAAAATTAAAGATTTGAAGAAAAATATTAACTAAAACCCCAAACTTACCTAAACTTTAAACTATAAACCCTAAACCTCTACAACCCTAAAACTAAAACCCAAACCCTAGCCATAAACCCTAAAAAATCACAAACTACCCTAAACCCTAAACCCCAAACCCTCCTAAACCTAAACCCAAACCACAGGCCTAAACCTAAACCCTAAAACCATAAATCATACCATAAAACTACCCACCCTAAACCTACCTTAAACCCCAACATAACCCAACTCTAACCACTAAAACCTAAAACCTAAACCTAAACTAAATAAAACTAAAAATAAAATAAATAAATAAACCTAAATGTAATATAATAAAATAAATGCCTAAACTAAAACTTAGACCTAAACCTTAACCTAAACATAAAAGAAATAAAATAAATAATAAAAAAAAAATAAAATAAAAATAAATAAAAAACTAAATATAAAGAAACCTAAAATAGAAAACCTAAATAAAATAAAACTTAACATAAAATAAAATAAAATAGCAAAATAAAATAAATTAAAACTAAATAAAATCTAAACCAATAAATAAACCTAAAAATAAATAAAAAATAAAACTTAATCCCTAAACAAAATAAACCTAAACCTAAAATACACAAAATAAAATAAACCTATACCTATACTAAAATAAACTAAATAAAAATAAATAAAACCTAAACCTAAACCTAAAATAAACTAAACATACGCTAAACTAAATAAAATAAAATAAACTAAAATAAACCTAAACCTAAACTAAAATATAATCCCAAAATAAATCTAAAATGAAACGTGAAACTTAAACCTAGAAAAATAAAATAAAAACCTAAAGTTAAACCTAAAAATAAAAAATAAATATGAAACTTACAAAATAAAAGAAAATTAAAAGTAAACTAAAAAAATTAACCTAAACCAAAAAAATAAACTAAAATAAAAACCTAAACTAAAATAAAAACCTAAACTAAAATAAATAAAATTAAAATAAATAAACTAAACTAAATAAAAATAAAAATAAACCTAAATCAAAATCAAAGATAACATAAAATAAAAAAATAAAATTAAACTAAACAAACTTAAATTTACTAGTTTACTTAACCTAAACCCTAAAATAATTATAACCCTAAACCAAACTAACCCTAAACCCTAAACCTAGACCCTAAGCTAAACCCTAAACCAACCTTACCCTAAACAATAAACCCTAAACCCACTACCACTACCCAAAACCCAATCCCTAAACCCTAAAACCTAAAACCTAAACTAAATAAAACCTAAAATAAAATAAATAAAAACCTAAACCAAATAAAATAAAAATAAAAATAAAATAAAACTAAAACAAACCTAAACCTAACCAAAACATAAAATAAAATAAAAAAAAAAGTAAAATATAATAAATAAAAAATCTAAAACTAAAATATAAAAGAAACTTAAAATAAAAAAATGTAAATAAAATAAAACTTAAGTAAAATAAAAATCAAATAGATAAAATTAAATAAAATAAAACTAAATAAAACCTAAACAAATAAATAAACCTAAAATAAATAAAATAAAACTTAATGCCTAAACAAAATAAACTAAACCTAAAATAAGCAAAATAAAATAAACTAAACCTAGACTAAAATAATCTAAATAAAATAAATAAAACCTAAACCTAAAATAAATTAAACATAGAAAAACTAAATAAAATAAAATAAACTAAAAGTAAACTGAACAACTAAAATAATACCCAAAACAAACCTAAAATGAAAACCTTAAACCTAAACCTAAAAAATAAAATAAAACCTAAATCTAAACCTAAAAAAAATAAAAAAATAAAACCTAAACCTAAAAAATAAAATAAAATAAACTAAAAAAATAAACTTAAACCTAAACCTAAAGCTAAAAAAATAAACTAAATAAAAAACTTAAAATAAAACAAACTAAATAAATAAAAATAATAATAAAATAAAATAAAAATAAAATAAACTAAAATAAATTGAAAAAACACTAAATAAACATAAACCAACTAGTTTACTTAATTTAAAAAAAAATTAAAAAAATAATAAATAAATAAAACTAAAACCAAAACACTAAACATAAAAATAAAATAAAATAAAAAAATTAAAAACTAAACTAAAATAAAATAAATAAAAACCTAAACTAAATGAAAATAAAACCTAGTAAAATAAAACTAAACCTAAAATAAACATAAAATAAATCTAAAATAAAATAAATAAAATACACAAAATAAACCTAAACCTACTAGTTTAATTAATTTAAAATAAGATTAAAAGATTTAGAAGAAAAATACTGTACCCTAAAACTTACTAAACTTTAAACTATAAACCCACTACAACCCTAAACCCAACTAAACCCACTAACCACAAAATCTAAAACACTAAACCCACCCTAAACCCCACCTCTCCCTCAACCACCCAAACCCCAAACCCTAAACCCTAAACCCTGACCCTAAACCTAAAAACCTAAACATAAACTAAATAAAACATTAAATAAATAAATAAAATAAACCTAAAAGATAAATTTAAATAAAATGAACATAAACTCAAACCTAAACCTAAACCTAAAGAAAAAAATAAAAATAAACTAAACTAAAAATAAATAAAACCTAAATGAAACTAAAAATAAAAAAAACCTAAAAATAACAAAAAAAAAAAAACTAAAAAGGATAATAAAATAAACCTAAGTAAAATAAAATAAAATAAATAAAAAATAAACTTAAACAATAAACCTAAAATAAACCTAAAATTGTACTAACCCAAACTAAAAAAAAAAAAAAACCTAAAACTAAAATAAAATAATATAAACCTAAACCTAAACCTAAAATAAACTAAACCTAAACCTAAATTTAAACCCAACTAAATAACATAAAGTGAAATGAAAATTAACCTAAACCTAAACAAAAAAATAAAACCTAAAAATGAACCTAAAATAAAAACCTAAAACATATACCTAAAAAAATAAAATAAAAACCTAAACCTAAACCTAAAAAAAAAATAAAATCAAAACCTAAAAAACAAAAAAATAAAATTAAACAAAAAAAATATACATATACCTAAACCTAAACCATCAAAATAAACAAAATAAAAAAAACTAAAATAAAATAAATATAAACTAAATGATAAAAAAAACTAAATCAAAATAGATTTAAATTAACTAAAATAAATAAAATATATAAAATAATCCTAAACTATTTACTTAATTTTAAAATAGAAATTAAAAATAAAAAAAATATAAACTAACCCTAATCCCTACTAAAACCCTAAATCCTAAATGCTAAAACTACCCTCTAACCCTAAACCTTAAAACCTAAACCTTAAACCCTACCCTAAATCATACCCACCCTAACACTAATCCCTAAACCTACAACCCTAAACCCTATAAATCAAACTCAAACTAAAACCCAACCCTGCTAACCCAAAACCTAAAACTTAAACCTAAACCTAAACTAAATAAAACCTAAAAATAAAATAAATTTAAAAAATTTAAACATAAATAAAATAAATACATAAAATAAAATAAAAACCTAAACTTAAACCTAAACCTAAACCTAAATATAAAATAAAATTTAAAATAAAAGCTAAACTAAAATAAAATAAAAATAAAAACCTAAACTAAATTTAGAAATAAAATAAACTTAAAATTAAAAACCTAAATAAAATAAAACTAATGTAGAATAAAAATAAAATAAATCTAAATAAAAACTTAAACTTAAAAAATAAACCTAAAAATAAATAATAAATAAAACTTATACCCTAAACTAAAAAAAAACTAAACCTAAAATAAATAAAATAAAATAAACCTAAACCTAAACTAAAATAATATAAATTAAAATAAATAAAACCTAAACATAAACCTAAAATAAACTAAACCTAAACCATAAACTAAATAAAATACAATAAACTAAAAATAAACCTAAACCAAAACTAAAAATATAAAACATAAAAATAAACCTAAAATAAAAACCAAAAACCTAAACTTAAATAAATAAAATAAAAACTTAAACCTAAATGTAAAAATAAAACTAAACTAAAAAATAAACATACACCTAAACCTAAACCTAAAAAATGAACTAAAATAAAAACCTAAACTAAAATAAATAAACCTAAAATAAATAAAAAACTAAATAAAAAAAATACCTAAATAAAATAAAAAATAAAATAAACAAAGTAAATAAAAAAATAAACTAAATAAACTAAACCTATGATTTGTAATTAAAAAAAACCTAAACCCTAAACTAAACCTTAAATCCTAAACCCTAAACCCTAAACCATTAAACTAAGTGTGAACCCTAAACCCTAAAAAGCCCTAAATCCAAAACCCTAAACCCTAAAATAAAATACAATAACAACAACAACAAGCTAAATCCCTAGGTGGGTTAATACATGAATCCTTGCTCCATTGAGCTATTATGTGTCAAATCTCATTTAAATCAAATATACTATGATCATTTTATACATCTTAACCAACTCTAGGCTACCTCTACCTTTCTTAACATAAGGAAAATATAATGCATCTACTCTCATGACATCGAAAATGCTTTATGTGATCAAACCATCTAAGGAGACTACCTAATCTTATCTACCATGAGCTACTCCAACTTTTTCCCAAATATACTCATTTTCCATTCTATCTCTAAGTGTAAAGCCACTCATCCACCTAAGCATTCTCATCTTTGTAACACTTAACTTAGTCTTATGCTTATCTTTTATTGGCCAACATTCTGCACCATAATTCATTGTTGGTCTTACCACCATCTTATAAAATTTTCCCTTAAGTTTAAGTGGAACATTTCTATCACATAATAGGCCAGATGCATTCCTCCACTTCAAATCCAACTTGAATTCTAATAACTTCTCCATCTATTTCACCATCATTTGACAATAGAGCCTAAATATCTGAAAGGCTCACTCTTATTAATGACTTGTTCACCTAATGTCACTCTACCACTAAAACTTCTACAACTAAAATTACACTCCATATATTCAGTTTAGATCTACTTAAATGAAAACCTTTGACTCAGAGTTGACCTCCATAATTCAAGTTTCTGGACTCCTCTCTAGTCTTATCAACAAGAAGAATGTCATCTAAAAGCATCACCAAGGCTTCTTGTAAATGCCTAGTAAGAACATCCATAACTAAAGTAAAAGAAGGCTTAAAATCCTTGATGTAATCCAAAAATAGAAAATATTTTGTTAATCCTCCTTGTGTTTGGACACAAGTAACAGACTAGTATACATATCCTTAATGACTTGAATATAACCAATATTAACTCTCCTAGAACTCTCCAAAGAACATCTCTTGAAACTTTATAAGCTTTCTCATCAATAAATATCATATGTAGATCCTCCTTACTTTTCTATGCTTCTCCATCAAACCCTTAACAAATGTATAGCATCCATAGTAGATCTAACATGAAACCAAACCTGTGAGAAACTTCATACACGTAATCTATGCTCAAATACTCTCTCCCATAATTTTAATGTATGGCACATTAACTTAATTCCTAAGTTTGCACACTCTTGTGCATCACCTTTATTCTTAAATATTGGAACTAACAAACTCTTTCTCCCTCTAGCATCTAGTCTTTAAAATGACATTAAAAAGATTTGTAAACAAGAAATTCCTTGATCTCTAAACATTTCCACACTTCAATTTGAATATTATCCGTCCTAGCTTTTAAACATTTCATTTTCTTTAAAGCTTCACTAGATTACTAATCGATGATAAAATGAAATTCTCTAATTTAGTGTATTAAGGTTGCTAAAAATAATCATACTTTCAGATCCTTCATTGAAAAGTTTATCAAAATACCTCATCCACCTATTTTCAATATCCTTTTCTAAAAAAAGCATTTTATTATTTTCATCCTTAAGACACCTCACTTGAACTATGTCTTTACTTCTCCTATTTCTTTGGTTGGCTCTATACATCTTTAACCTTCTTTGGTATCTAATCTATTGTATAAATCACTAAAAGCTAAATTGCATCATATCGCTTTCTTAGAATCTATAGGCCACTTTATATCTTTCCCAATTGTCCGAGTTTTTATATCTAAACCAAGTTTTATAACAATACTTCATATTTTTTTTATCTTTTCTTGCACAATTTGACTCCACCACCAACTATTCTTATTAAAAAGCTTTTCTTTTGATTCTCCAAACATCTTTTAACTTGTAATTTCACTTATTATTTTTCCCACATAATGTTAGCTTCCTCATGAACATCCCAAATTCTAATCTCTTGTAGCTTGCTCTTAAAATATTTTTATTTGTGTTCTTTAAGTGTCCCCATCTAATTTTGGGACAATAATTTGGTTTATTTTTTCTCTTACAACCTTTCATCTTAAAATCTAAAACTAATAATCGATGTTGGGTACTTAGATTTTCAGTTGGAATGATCATACAATCTTTACAATCTAAATGATCTATTTTTCTTATCAAATAATCAATCAGGTTTACTAGATCCATTTATAAGTAATAATATGTTCATCTCTTTTCTTAAAAAAGTGTTAGCAACTACAAAATCATAAGCTAGAGCAAAATCTAATATAGTCCTACATTTTCATTAGTCACTCCAAATCCATAACCACCATGAATACTTTTAAAATCTTCTACCACTCTCCAACATGTCCATTTAAATCTCCTCCAATAAATACTTTTATTCAAGAGGTATCTTTTGTATTAATCCCTCTAATTCATTCCAAAAACTACCTAAAATAAAATAAAATAAACTAATAAAAAAATAATAAATTTATTAAATAATAACTTAAACTAAACTAAAAATAAAATAAACTAAGAATAAACCTAAATAAAATAAAACTAAACATAAAATAAAAAATAAACATAAAAAGAAAATAAAATAAAATTAAATATAAACTTAAACTAAACTAAACTAAACTTGTTGGTTTACTTAATTAAAAAAAACCACAACCCTAAACCATAAAATAACACTAAACCCTAAAAAACCCCAAACTAACCCTAAACCTAAACCCCAAACCCCAAACCCTAAATTAAACTTAAAACAAAAAAACTAAACCTAAAATAAATAAAACCCAAAAATAAATAAATAAAAAATAAATAAAATAAAATACACAAAATAAATAAAAAAAACTAAACTAAAACCTAAACCTAAAAAACATAAAACTAAACTTAAATATAAAATAAAATAAAAATAAAACTAAACTAAAATAAATAAAATCTAAACTAAACTATAAAATAAAATAAACCTAAAATAAAAATAAATTAAAAACTAAATGTAAAATAAAATAAAATAAACCTAAAATAAAATAAAATAAAACTAAATAAAACCAAATTTACTTAATTAAAAAAACTTAAACCCTAAAAAGACCAAAATAAACCTAAAAACCCTAAAAAACCACTAAACCCAATCCAAAATTCTAAACCCTAAACTCTAAACCCTAAACCCTAAACCCTAAACCCTAAAAACCTAAAAACCTAAACCTAAATTAAATAAAACCTAATAATAAAATAAATAAGAAAACCTAAACCTAAAAATAAAATAAAATAAAAAATAAAAATATAATATAATATAATAAATAAAAACCTAAATTAAACTAAAAAATAAAATAAACATAAGAATAAAAGAACAAAATAAAATAAAAACAAAATAAATCAAAAATAAAATAAAATAAACCTAAATAAAAAAAACCTAAAAAATAAACCTAAAAATACATAAAAAGTAAAACCTAGACCCTAAACTAAAAAAAAACTAAACCTAAAATAAAGATAAAATGGACAAAATAAAATAAAACTAAACTTAAATTAAAATAAACTAAACAAAAATAAATTAAACCTAAACTTAAAATAAACCTAAACTAAACTAAAAATAAAATACAAGTACTAAAAAATAAACTAAACAAAATAAAATAAAATAAAAACCTAAACCTAAACATAAAATTAAAAAAAATAAAACTTAAACCAAAAAATATAATTAAATTAAAACCCAACTAAAAAATAAACCTAAACATAAAAAATAAATTAAAATAAAAAACCTAAACTACAATAAATTAACCTAAAATAAATAAACTAAATTAAATAAAAATAGAAAATAAACCTAAATAAATATAAATAAAATAAAATAAACTAAAATAAATAAAAAATAAACTAAATTAACCTAAACCTTGGTTTACTTAGTTTTAAATGTAAACCAAAAAACCCCAAACCCTAAACCCTAAACCCTAAAACCTAAAACCTATAAACTTAAAGCCCAAATCCTAAATCATAAACTAACCCTATGCACTAAAGTAACTCTAAACCCTAAACACTAAACTAACCCTAAACCCTAAGAATGTGCAAAACCTTGACGATAGGAAGATCACCATCAATTAGGCTTAGATCCGGTGGTGGCAAAGCAGATAATGGTTATGCAGGTGGTGGTGGTGGTATGGTGGTTATGGCGGGGAGTGATGGAGGTTACAATCGTGGAGGTGGTGGATGGAGAGATCAGGGATATGATGGTGGATCCCGCTACTCGAGAGGTTGGGGTTGTTATGATGGGAACTGGATAAACTAAACAATGGTCAATTTGATCTACTGCTTATGGAACTATGTCTTTACATTAGAGATGATTTAACTTATCTAAGGTTATTGATTTGCTTTATGAGTGCTCATTTTTTATCTATGTCATTGCTTATCTCTTAGAAAACTTGGTGTGCTACTTGGTTGATGAAATCAAAAAGAAGAAATTTTGAATCTAAATTTTTTTTTTATTAAAAAAATCCTAAACCCTAAACCCTAAACACTAAACCTTAAACCCTAAACCCTAAACCCTAAAAACTCTAAACCCTAAACTCTAAACCCTAAACCCTAAACCCTAAAACCCTAAACCCTAAACCCTAAACTTTAAACCCTAAAAATTACAACCCAGAACCTTAAACCCTAAACTTACCCTAAACCCTAAATTCAAGGAATGGGTTGAACCTTGATGGCAGCATCATCACTATTAACTAGGCTAAGTAGAGATCTCGGGGTAGGCAAAGGTAGAGCTGATGATTATTATAGTGGTAGTGGGGGATCTAGATGTGCTGCTGGATATGGAGGTGGTGGTCGGAGCAGTGGTGGTTATGTAGGTGGGAGGAGTGATGAAGGTCACAGCCATGGGGTTGGAGGAGGGAGAGATCAGGGATATAATGGTGGATCCTGCTACTCGAGAGGTAAGGGTGGTTCCGATGGGAATTAGAGAAACTAAAGAATGGCTGATTTAATCTACTGCTTATGAAATTGTGTCTTTATAGTAGAGACGGTTCTACTTATCAAGGGTTTTTTATTTGCTCTATGGGTGTTCATTTTTTATCTATGTCATTGCTCGTGACATAGAAAACTTGGGTGCTACTTGGTTGATGAAATTAAAACATTTAATCAATTTGTTCTTTGTTAAAAAAACCTTAAACCTAAAACCTAATCCTACCTAAACCTACCAAACCATAATCCCTAAACCCTAAAAACCCTAAACCCTAAACCCTAAACCCTAAAACCCTAAAACCTAAAACCTAAATCCTAAACCCCTAAACCTTAAACCCTAAACCCCAAATCCTAAACCCTAAACCCTAAACTAACCCTAAACCCTAAACTTTAAATCTTGAATAAAGATGTCATTAGGAGTAGATCTAAAGATTGACCTAATCCTAACATAGTTATGGTAACTAAAGAAAATGTCTTCAAGATACTTTCCCTTAACTATTAGAGATTTGAATACCATAAACCTTAACCTAAATCAAATTATAATACCATTTATTATAGTATAATGTAGCATCATATATTTTAGCATGTAGTTATGTGTTTTTAGATGCTATAAGATGTTTTGAAATGTTTTAGTATATTATGGTTGTGCCCTATAGTCTATATTAATATAAATTATAAAAATATTGATTTAAAAAATCAAATGATTAAATTTGTTAATTTTGAATTAGTAATTAGGTTGTAGTACCAAAGGTGTGCTACACCACTTGTAGTCTAAAAAGTAAGATTTTATGTTCAAAATAAATATTATATGTTGTAGCATAGTATAGCATCATATATCATAATATATTATTCTGCATATTTAAATTCTTTTAGTATTCTCAATCATGCAGTCGAGCCTACACTAGAATTAATTATAAAAATGTTGATTTATACATTAAAATGGTGGAATTTAGCCAAATTCACAATAGGTAGAGCATGGCATCATAATATATTATTTCAATTTAAAATATGTAGTGATACGACTAAAATATATAGCTTTTTTATTGTTTAATGATTTTTTTATCTTAAGCAATTCCTTGTGATGTGATATGCAATATAATATAATATAATATGTTAGTGTATTATAATATAGGATGCCATAATATAGTGTAGCATCATGCATTATAGCATACTGTTGTGTATTAATACTTATTGTTTAGCATATTTTAGTTTGTTAGAGTATGATGTAATAGGGTTTGTACTAGTATAATTTTTAAAAATACTAATTTATAGACTGAGATGATGGGATTTGGCCAAATTTAAGGTAAGCTTTAGGGAACATCTTTGGGGGTGTGCTATGGTGAGTCATTTAATCAAAAGAATGGAATTTTGCATCCAAAATAAATGTTCATTTTTTAACTAAATTTTATAAACTTTTTTCTTAAAGTGATTCATTTTAAGGTGTAATGTAAGATAATATATTATATGAAAGTATATTAAAATATAATGTACATAACAATATGACTTCACATATATATGAATGTGGTTGTGTGTTACTAAATGTTATTTTAGTATGTTTTAGTTTTGTTATAATACATTGGGTCAAAACTCACAAAAATGTTAATTTGAAGGTTGAGATGGAAGAATTTGGCCAAATTCACGGCACACACCAAGAAGCAACACCAAAATTATGCTATTTTGTACCATTTCTAATAGAAAAATAACAAATTTACATCCAAAATTAACATTATTCATATTTTGAGAAAATTTTGTTATTTCTTCCTTTTAAGTGATTCTAATGAGGTGTAATGTTAGACAATATGTTATATTATAGCAGATTATAATATAACATCATATATTATAATATAATATAGTGTGTTAATTCACACTATAATATGTTTAGCATGATATTGTATAGTTAGTTTAAGCTTACTCCATTACAAATCATAAAATGTTGATTACAATGTTAAGATGATGTAATTTGAATGAATACATTGTAAGGCTTTTTATTGAATTATTAAATATTTACAAAAGAGAAGAAATAAGATTTGATGAGAATTTCATGTCAAGGACATAAAGGTAGATCCACTAGGGGATCACACATGCATTGACATGACATGTGAGGGGTCTATGTTGAGGGCATAGATGCAGAAAATCTATTGGGTATAAGGTTTGAATTTGATTTGATTATATGATTTATGGAAAGAAGATTTGCTGGGAATAAGAATCTATAATCCATCAGAAATTAAGATCGAATCAACTTTAATTTTTTTAGTTTTAATTGATGTGGAGGCACATTTACTAGAGATATGGGCTAGAGTCTGCTGGGGATCGGGTATGTGAACCTTCCACTAGGGAAGCAGGTTTGGACTATCCATTAGGGATTAAGATTTGAGTTTGATTTCATAGATTTGTTTGGGGATGTATCCATTGGGAATAAGCATTTGGTTAGATTTCTTTGATTTAGACTCTACTAAGGAGTTGGTTTAATTTAGCTCCACTAGGGAGGTTACTTTTGAATTTAATTTGTTTACTTGACTTATTTATATTTGATTTGGGGCTCCATTGGGGGGAAGGGTGTGATTTAACTTTATTGGGGAAAATCAGATTGGGTTTAATTTAATTTGAGGTAATGTATGAACCTTGTTAGTGTGCGATGAACCCACTGAGAAGGGGCTATATCAACCTTGACCTACCTCAAGTTTACAAATCCAAAGGGATAGTCTACGATGCAGGGGTAGACCAACCTAAGTGGTTTCCTTTTTTGTGTAACTACATAGAAAGCGTGGCATACATCTCCCAAAGGAAGGAACAACCATAAGGGTGACCTGTTGGATGTACAATAAATTGAACGACTGGGAGCGAGTGAATGTCATTGGGGACTTATGTCAACTCAAAAGTCATCAGGATTAATTTTATCTTAATTTCATGTGATTTGATATGGTTTGTTTAGTTTAGTTTGATTTTTAATTAAAGGCATATCTATTAGGGTTGTGAGCTTAGTCAAATTTGATAGATTTAATTTATGGACCATGTCAGTGTGCAATAGACCCACTGAGAAGGGGCTATATCAGACTTATCCTATCTCAAATTTACAAATCCAAAAGGATAGTCTACTGGCTATGGGGTAGAGCTAGCCAACCTAAAGGGTTTCCTTTTGGTATGCAACGATTATGCTAGGAAGAAGGCATAGCAGACTTACATCTTCTAAAGTAGGGAACAATCTGGGGTGACTACTTAGTGAATGTTGCTGAGAACTTATATCAACTCAAGAGTAGTCAAGCGATTCCTATGGGGAGTTTTGCTGACACTGCCCTAAAGATAAGATGCTTGCTTAGGAAAAGGTGTTGTTAGGGTTGCCCTCCTAATCCACAAGTGAATATATATTTTATTTATATGTTTGTATGGTCTCTATTGGTGTACGAGGGACCACATTGAGAAGGGGCTGTGTTGGCCTTAACCTATCTCAAATTTACTCGACCAAGAGAGAATCTGCACATCCATAGGATAAATTTTCCAACCACAGGGGTGATTACTAAGAAAGGGGAACTATCTAATCTGATAGTAACCTGGGTAGTGTCTAAATGGGGTTGCAAAGGACGTGATCTAAATATAGTGCCCATAAGGGAGGTGCTAGTAGGGTCGTTATCTTGAGCCCTGGAAAAGAAAGCCTATAAGTGTACAGTGGTCAACTCAAAGAGAAAGCATATCAGACTTGCATCTGCCATGAATGGTATATCCTAAGGTGTAAGAACCAACCAAACTAAGGTGTATCCATAAGCATAGTGAGAACCAACTAACCTAAGGTGCCATCTAGGTGCAATGATCAATCTAGAAAGAAAGCATATAGGCTTACAACTTTCCAAGCAGAACTGATCATAGGGATATTCTATCATCAGTGAGACATATGCTATCTGACCTAGAGCGACTACTAAGTGGGGGGCCTCGAGGAAGGACTAGACCAAGACTTGAGTAGTCAGACGAGAAGGAGCCAAGAGGGGACTTATCCTAAACCTCAAATATACTCGACCTAGTCAGTGCATGAAGGAAAATCCAAGAAGAAAGCATAGCAGACTCATATCCTCTTAAATAAAGCCAATATGCGGTAGCTTACCCACCACACAATAAGGCCTACTAGACTAACAAGGCACTCTTCAGTGTGCTGTGGCCAAGTAAGGAAGGAAAGTGTAAAAGACTTACATCCTCTAAACAAAGAAGACTACTAGGGTGACACACTAGCGGGTACATCAGCGACCTAGAGCATCTTGAGTAAGTACTTGGGGCATTATCTTAACTTAGAGGAGCCCAAGATAAAAGATATGTGTTTATTTTATATATTTGTGTGCAGTTTGTGTTTATGTTGTGTCAATGAAGGATAGGATGCTGCTCGGGTTCTTTACACCTACCTTAAATACATTGTGATGAATTCGTAGACAAGAAAACTTTCAACATGGAAGAGATTGAATTTGAAATAGAATTTTCATTGATGATAAATATTTTCAAACATGATTTATAATATTTCTTTAAGTAGAGCCCGTTGAATGTAAGCATTGGGTGCTCTCCCTTATGATAAGTTGACAAGATCCTCCTTGGTAGGCCTTTTCTATGGCAAAAGGGTCTTCCTAAGGGGGTTCAAACTTGCCTCCCATCTTATGATGACCAACAATCGATCTCTTTAGAACTAAAATAAGCTATCCTACTTGAAAAGCTCTCTGACAGACCAACTTGTTGTGAGCTTGAATCATTTTAGCTTTGTAAAACTCGAGGATTTTGCATGCTCGCAGGCATCTCTCCCCAAAACCTCTGAGCTCCTCTAATCACAACTTGGCATTCTGCTCTATTATAATCTTGCTACCCATAGCTATCCTTAGTGATGGGAGTTAGACTTCTAATGGTAGAATCGCTTCGGACCCATACACTAAAGAGAAAGGAGTAGATTAAGTTAGAGTTCTATGTGTGGTGTGGAAGGCCCACAAGGCTTCAACTAACTACTCATGCCTATATGTTGTTGAGTGTCTTCTTCAATATTTGGATGAGTGTTTTGTTAAAGGATTACTAAGGCTTTTACCCTGTAGTTGATGGTAGAATATCTTCAATCTATGTGTCTCGCAAGTTGTTGTGATCTTGATGCTCTTGAATGTAGTACCATTATCATATATAATTTGTGGAGGCACTCTGAACCTATGTATGATATGGTTCCTAAAAACCTGGAGCACATACTGAGCTGTGACCTCTCTGAGTGGAATCGCCTTTGCCCATTTGGAAAAGTAGTTAGTAGCAGCTAAGATGAACCGATGACCCTTAGAAGGAGGAGGATCAATGGGACCCACTATGTCAATAACCCAACAATAGAATGGTTATGAGGCCAATGTAGGATGTAAAATGTTGGGAGGTTGGTGTAAGACCACATCATGTATTTGACATTGGTGGCATCGCCTACCTGTATCCATGCAATATTTGATCATCGATGGCCAATAGTATCCTAGTCTCTTGATCTTGGCTTTCATCTTTAGTTTAGATTGTTAGGCTCCACATAATCCTAAGTGTACCTCAGTCGCAATCTTATGGGCTTCGTGCTTGTCTATACAACATAATTACATATGATCAAAAGATCACCAGTATAAGACACCATCCATAAGAGAGTAAAAAAGTGCTCTCTACTTTATCTGATGGGCTTGGGACTTCTCTTGAGGTAGTTTGCCTTTATTTAGGTAATCCATGAATGGTTGCCTCCTCATCCTTCTTGGCAATCAAAACCTCCCCTTTAAGAGAGTACTTTTTGATGAGTTTAATATCAATAAGGGATAAGACTTGTCAATTTTGGACCTTTATTATATGGTGTTTTCTCCTCAAGAAATATTATAAATGGTAACCTCTGGGATTTGGGCCAACAACTCCATGGTGTACTTATGGTAGTGATGGATCTTGGGCTTTTTAACCTTAAAGGACCCAACGATTTGGTTGATATCTAGCTGAGAATCCCCAAAGTTGTTGATATTCTAGATGCTTAGAGTAATGGCCAACCTGCACTGCAATCGAGCCTCATATTTCATTATTGGTCCAAGGATTGGACGATGATAGAATCCTCATCACATGGGTCTAGAGTTAAGAGAACTATTCTTACCCCTACCTTTCTTGGAATAGTAGATTGTGGTTCTTCTCCTCTCTGAGAGGAAGTCACACCATCAATGTATATCTCCTAGGGGTGAATGCTAGTATCACCTAAGTTCATGGTTTATTCATCTGGGAGGTCATCACTAAGTGTAGATTCAATAGAAAGTGGGTGTGTTATTAAGAAATCTGCTAGGGCTTGTCCTTTCACAGCATAGAGGGGTACAAAGGTAATGTAAAACTATGAGAATATCATGGACCATCATGCCAACTGTCCAGATAGCATCATCTATGTCATGAGATACTGTAGTGGCTCGATCCTATAGATTAAGTTCACCTTATGAGGAAGCATATAGTATTGTAGATTTTGGGATGCAAAGATTAAAGTTAGGCAATGATTCTCAATGGGTGGATAATTAGCCTTATCATGGATTAGATGATGGTTGAGGTAGTAGAGTGCATCTTCCTTCCCTTCATCATTGGCTTGGGCCAATAAAACACTAATGGAGTCATCTAACGTAGTAGTATAAAGTATGAGTGGCTTGCTCGGGATAAGGGTTGCTATAACTAGTAGCGTCATCAGGTAATGCTTGATGTCTTTGAAGGCATGCTCACTCTTATCATCCCACCTTAACTTGGTGTCCTTTTTGGTAAGTACTGAGAATGGCTGACATCTTTGGATAGGTTGGATATAAAGCATCTTAGATACTCCAACTACCCTTGGAATGATTTGAGTTGAACTAAACTTTTAGGGGGTAACATTTCTAATATCACCTTGATCTTCTACGGATTGATTTCAATTCCATGGTGTCGGACAAACTCAAGGAATTTCCCTGAAGCTACTCCAAATGCACACTTCAAGGGGTTCATTTTGAGGTTAAATTTTCTTAACTGTTTGAAAACTACTCCCAAGTCAAAGAGATGGTCTTCCTTTTCTCTACTTTAACCATGAGATCATCGACATAGCACTCAACGTGATGATGAATGACTTCATTAAAGATTTGAGTCATAGCCTGCTGGTATGTAGCACTGATATTTTTAAGGCTGAAAGGCATGACCTTATAGTAATAGATTCTAGTTAGGGGTTCTAAAAGTAGTGTTTCTTTCATCTTCATGGGACATCTTTATTTGGTTATATCTAGATGAGTCATCCATGAAAGAGAAGACTACATGAGATGAGGAAATATCTGCCATCATTGTTGGGATTGGTATTGTAAATTCATCTTTTGGATATGCCTTATTTAAATCCATAAAATTGATGCATATGTGAATTTGGCTAATCTTTTTCTTAACTAGGATGATGCTGGCTAACCATTATGGTGAAAAATTCCTATAAGGAGTCAACTTTCAAATTTGTTAGTGAGAGATGAAAGGAAACACTTATAGAAATTCATCTTGTTAAGATGCCATGCAGATCTGCAAATGTTCTTATTTAGGTGATCAAGTATGCCATCAAGAAAATTGTGTACTATCTCAAAAGATAGAAGTCACTACCCTTTAATGGACCTAATCACCTCAATAAGAACTCCTAAGGATGATGGGTCTACATATGTACCAGAGATTCTTCCCGTACTTTACATGGAAAAGTAAAGCAGAGTTTATTTTAAATCAGGTTCTTTAAGTTCCCTACAAGGGCAAGCCCCCATAGTTAATTACATACTAAGGAATTGGGATTCCTTAGAAAAACTCTTGATTAAGGTAAATGATTATTATCTTTGAAGATTTCAATAGGAAGGACTATCAATCGATTGGTTTATTTTTGGAAGATCAAATGGGATTGATCAAAAGGGGAAGTTATTATCAAAGCCAAAATGGAAGATAAGTAAGAGATGCCAATGATACTAGGAAACCTAGCGAGCACCTCAAACTATCCTATAGTTGGGCTTTACTTTTTTGTAATTGATTTAGTTTGTTTGAGTTACTTTTATCATTAGAAATTTAGGACTTAAGATTCCTTAACACAAGATTAAAGAAATGCCTAAGAGATGATAAATTATGCTTATGGCCCATAAAGGGGAAAATAAACCTCAGAATCTAAATCTAGGTAGCTTTGGCAAGGGACAAAAGCACAATCTAAATCTAAGGCAAAAATGAGAAATTGGTTTGCCTCCACAAGACAGGATAAACCACCCAATAGCTCGGACTTACAACCACCTAGGGGTGGCTGCCAACTAACTCCTCCAACAATTTTAATTACATGTAAGCAAGTCTTTATGCTTATGCAAGATAGCTAGGCTGTTATTTATTTAGAAAGAGACTAACTCCTTAAACTCACTCCTAAAGAGACTTGATCATGTAAAGGGACATGCTTCAAATGACCTAAATCTAATCAATTCAAATTTTATTTTATTTTTATTTTGGACAATTATTTTGACTGTAGGATATTAGGATTCATATGACTAATGCTTGAGAAATATGGTTATTGGCCAAAATTAGTGAAGGGAGGATGTTTCCACCATGGCTCTTAAAGGTCAAGCCAAGTTTCTCTAAAAGGTGGAAGCCTCCAATCAAGTGTGAAATAAGATGCATTTGCATCATATTATAAAAGAAATGCTCATCCTAAGGGTTGCTAATTCTTTTATCTCGATTTTAAACCTAAGCTTTAGGTGAGGTTATGAGTTGTTTAATTTTATTTTGAGTTATTAAGTTGGGTAAAAGATTTATTTTTCCTTAAAGAGCCTAATCAACATCCAGGCCATACATAAAGAAAGGAAGAAACTAGGAAAATCATGCCACTTAATGCAAAATCTAAGCAAATCATCAATCAATTTATAAATCTAATCGTAAAATGAATAAAAGACTATTGTGGTCGGGCACTACTGCACAAACCCCAAAATATCAAATGTGGGGAGCTGAACTCTACCCTTATACAACCTAGATTATAAATGAATTAAATTACAATTAAGCAAGGAATTCATTGTTATGGGGTCTTCAAGCTTTACTTCTTCTTTCTTCTTTTCTTTCTTTCTTCTTCTTTCTTCTTCTTTTCTTCTTTTCTTGGTTCCTTCTTTTGATGGTTGGAAGATGCTAAGGCCACCCATGGTGCATAAGATAAGATCTTATGACCAATGCTCATCCTAATCCCCATAACAATCATTCCAAAATCCTAATTGCATAAATTTATATGAAAAGGAAAAGTGGAAATCTAACTAACATCTGCAAAATAAAGGTTAGTTAAAACACACCACACAAATTCCAAGCAAGTATATCAAACTTATCACCCCACACATGGGTGATTAAGTCCACTTGGTCTACTGGATTATGCTTAGGGGTATAAAGTACCTGCAAGCAAAAGGATTTATATTTTTATTTATGATAGCGCCCCTTAAGCACAATTCCCTGCAGAAAAGAATAGTTAGACTCCTATCATTTATTCTACGAGCATACATCCTAACATCCATAAAACATATATCACAAAATAAAATAAACATCAAACCATGCACACCTAACCTAAAGCTAGAAGTGTGACTTAGGCTAATGTGCTTTGAAGGCTTGTGTGTGGTATGCTTAGCTATGGCTTTAGGTTCAAATTTTCTAAGTGTGAAGAACATGTTAAACTTAGAGGAGGGTTTCATTTAAGTTGTTTAATTATTTTGGGTTGATTTTATTTCATGTTTTGATTTGGTTTAAGTGGATCCTATAATTAATTACTAAGTTATGAAGAGAGGGAAAGAGAAGAGAACTTTCCTTTCCTTCCCTAACCTAAGTAATTTCTAAAATAGGTTCACATTTTAGTTTTGTTTAGGTGAATGTTTTGTTTAAATATTTTAATTAATCCTAGGTTTAGATAAACTCTAAACAAACCTATTCAAAAAGAAAGGCATTTTAAGATTAAATAAAATGAATCAAAAACACACATTACTTTCGTTCTTTCCCAACATATATAACATGCATATGGATGGACCCTTAGCATATCTATACATACAAATGAGAGTATTTAACACACTTTATGATGCAAGCTAAGTAATCCATTTAAGGAAATTTTGAATATATGATTTTTCTTAAGTAAAGGGGATTTCATTTCCAAATTTCACATACACACATGAAAGTAAGAAAGGCATAAGTGAGTATACCATTCTTAAGAGGTGTAAGGTACAAGACCTACTTAGCTGACTCACAACCTCAGGGTTGTCCAAACTAATACACCACTTTCCTTAAATACAAACATATGTATAAAAGAAATGAAATAAAAAAGGAGAATGCAAAAGTTGTATTAATGGATTCATTATGTTTATGCAATTTATGTATGATAGTATAGGTAACCCTTCTTAAGTGGTGGCATAGAGATGAATAGGATATGGAATTAGGTGAGTTTTAGGTTCTTTTCAAATGAACCATACATCTCACCAAATTCTTATTCAAAACTATACCAACATAAGAAAGAAAGAGAACCTATGCTAAGCATATCTTTATATTCTTTCACATGTAGGCTTTTAACTAAAGTATAAGTAGCACACTTTTAGATTTGGTATTTGATTTATATGTTTTGAAAATAATTTGTATTTAGTAGTGATAATAGCCATTCATATTTCTACTTTAGCCAAAACATGCAAATTTGACATAAAGTATACAATTTTATTTTTAAATTTTGAATTTGAAAAATATGAATGCATGAAATCACATGACATACAAATTTAACATGTTTGGGAAAGATTCAAGCAATGAAAGCATGTAAACAAACTCACTTCACTTAAATCTTAAAGATATTCTTATAGAATAAGAAAGTTTAAAATAAATCAAAGTGAATTCAAAGTGATTTGTGTTTAGTTTTGAGTTTGATTTAATTTTGAAAAGGTGAGATAGTTTGCTGTTCCTAACCCATTCCCACATGTGTTTGACATTTTTGTTCAATTTGTAGATAATTAGATCCATTTTTATGCATTAATTAGGTTAAGGTATGAATTAAGTATCTTAATTAACCCTTACCTACACCACCTTAGAAGAATTAACCAAATAATTATGAGCCAATGAGATGACATAAAAGGAATTTAATTTGTAATGCACCTAATAAGAAGAAGGCCTAATGCAATTTGGCTCAATTAAGAATTAAGCTAAGGGGTTTTAAGAAAATTTCAAAACACCCTTTCATACTTATGAATTGGGTTTTGATTTTAATTGAACTTATTATTAAACACCAAGCATCTACCCAAAGTAGATTAATTAAGTTCTAGAACTTTTAGAATTTTTAGAAATTAATTAAGGGGATAATTAATGAATTAACCCTTAATTAAGAGGAGATTAAGGAGAGAAAAGGGGGTTAAGGGAATAGCTTAGGGGAAATGCCCTAAAAATATTCCATAAACCTCCTACTTATTAGATCTAACCTTAATCAACCCTAATCATGGATTAAAATCACTATTTACACCTTAATTATCCTTAATTACTTAAGGAGGGTAATTAAGAAATCCATAAGAAATTCTTCTAATCAGGCCTTCAATAAATTCCAAGAAAATTTGGGGAGGTAAAAGTTGTCCCCTAAAATATACCCAAGAAGTTTGGAATTAAACAGAGCTTAATTAAAACTTAATTAGTAAAATGAAGTTTCCAATAAAACCCAAATTTAGAGAAAATCATAATCCAAAACCCATTAAAATTAATTCTAAAATATTCTAGGGTGAATTATCTTTCCATAGTATTTTATTTCATAATTTTTTGAATTTTCTAGTGGGCATTTTGAATTTTAGAAGATTCATAGATTAATTAGAAATAATTAAAACATCCTGACTAATCCTCAGACTCATAGTCGCGTCGGCGATACATACATGAGGGCTTATGTAAGTTGTCAAATCCTAAATAGTGGCAAAATGATAGTTGATTCTACCATCCAAAAGATCAAATAGTAGATCTCCTACTATTTTAAAATGGATAAGGAATTTCTAAACATGGGCAATTATCTCAGCCATCTATCCAAAATGCGCAAATGGATGAATGAGATCTACCAAGTTCTTCCCCTTGATCAACAAAGATCGTCCATGATCAAGGGGAAGATCTGAGCTCGATTGAGCAGCACATCCAACAATAAAAAATCCATGGGATTAAAATTTCTTTCACGAAGCTCCACACCACATTGAATTTAATGGTCAAAAAATCCAATACCTCACCAGAGGTGATCATCAACACTCGATTCCCTTGGAGAAGCTTCGTTGAACCTGTTGAAGTTTTGAGCACATGAGGTTGAGTGGACTGGTATATGGACCATCTCCTCCTTAGCTAGCTTGTGACATTGATCAAGCTTGGTCCCCCACTTGCCTTTGGAACTTCAAAGAGAGCTTGGGTGCACTCGACTTGCCTCTATGGAGTGTGCAATTGGAGTGAAATTGAGTGAAGAGGAAATTCAAGAATGGATTGAGCTCCTATTTTCACACTATGCAAAATTGAGAATATGAGATTTGACTTCACTAAGAAGCTTGAGGAGACTGAGGAATGGCTTCCGCTTCCCAAGTTCAATTGAATTGACTAATGGATTTGAGTTTAGGGGAGTATATCTCCCCTTGAAGGATCGGATATGAAAGCCATTTTGCATTTTGATCCATGATCATAATGGGAGTTTGTTTTGGCTATTTTGAGTGTGCACATGATGGTTTGAGCCAAGGAGTGGATTGCCAACCGCCATGTGCTTCAATTTGAGTGAGAGGGAGTTTGAATTTGGCATTTTGACAGGGGTGGTCTAGGACCCAATGACAAACCCATTGGTTGGGTGCACCACTCACTAGGTCCCCTTGAACTTTTAGGAAAGCCTCAAGTGAATGTGAAGAGGGTATGACCAAATTACCCATTGATTAGGCCAAAATTTGTTCTATGGCCTAGGGGTAGAATGGTCATTTTGCTAATTCTTTACTTTGGGTATGTTGGGTATTTGGAAAAACTAGGTTTGGCCAAGTTTCATGAGATTTGGAATTTTTTTTTAATAGGGTTTGGCTCATGTTGACCCATTTAGGTCAAAATGGGTCAACTTGAGTCAAGTTAACCAATTGGTCAAATTGGGTCAAACCAAGGGTTGGGTCAAGTTCAAATGACCATTTGAAATATTTTGGTAGCTTTGGTTTGATTCAATTTGGTGTAGTTTTGAATTTGGCTCATATGACTTCATTTAGGTCAAATGGGTCAAGTTGACCTATTTGACCCATTTGGTAGGTTTAGGTTAGGTTATTCATATGGAGTGGAGTGGTATCTTTGTTTCCAATCAATTTTTCTTATGTTTAAATTTGGCTCAACATGACCCATTTTAGACATGTTAGGTCTAAGATCAATTAGGCTAGGTTAGGTCTAGTTGGCCAATTGAGGCTTTGGTCAAGTACCACAAGTGATTTGGAATGTACTTGGCCCATTAGTTTCAATCAATTTGGCTTAGATCAAGTTTTGACAAATTTTGACCCTTTTGGTAAAAATGGGTCAACTTGGGTCAAGTGGCCAATTGGGCCAGGTTAGGCTCAAATGTTGGCTTGGTCAAGGCCAAACATAAGTCATGAGTGAACTTAGATTAATGGTTTCAATCAATTTGGCCTATGGTGAAATTTGGCTATGTTAGGTTTCATTTTGGGTAAGTGTTGACTTGGTCAACCCTTGGGTTTGACTTAGTTTGACCCAATTTGATTGATTGGTCATCCCATGATGATTATTGATCATGTTGAGAGGCAAATATGAGTTTGGTTCAATCCATTTTGGTTAGGATTAGAATTTGGCTCATGAGGGTGCTTTATGTCACTTTGGGTCAAGTGAGCCTAAGTGGGTCAAATGGCTTGGTGAAAGCTTGATTTGAGCTTGATTGATCTTGCATATGGACTTATGATTGAAATATAAATCCATTTATAAGTGGTTGAAGTCAAATAGGTTTTGATCCATTTGACAATTTCATATTCAAAGGAAGAATATGAAAGGATTTTGGCTTTGATTTTGGCTTGGGTTTTGATTGAGTGATTAAAGTTTGGATATATGGGCTCAGGGTTGATTGAACCATAAGAGAAAATCAAGAGTTTGGCTTGATTTGAAGTTGATTTGGCTAAGTTCAAGATTTTGACTTGAAAAGCTTAGATTGGATTTTGAGTTGATTTGAGTTTGATTTTTGGAATTGGTTTTGATTGTTTTAATTTATATTTTATTTATATATGTGAATATAAATGATAACATAAATTGATAATGAGAAAATTTCAAGGATTTGAAGTAGTTTAATCATGATTTGACCTAAGTCTATTAAGAAGGATTTAAGGGACGTGAAAAAATTTGAAGTAAGGATTTCAATTTTTGAATTTGGTTTGATAGATTTATATTTATATTTCATTTATATATGTGAATATAAATGAGAATATAAAAGAATTTTGAGAAAATCCCATTAATTTGATATGGTTTGATCAAGTTTTAGGCTAAGTCCATTGATGGAGAATTAATGACTTAAGAAAGATTTTTTTTTAATTGAGAATTTATTTTGAGGGTTTGATTTGATTGATTTATATCTATATTTCAGTTATATATGTGAATATAAATGAGAATATAAATGAGTTTTGAGAAAATGTTATGAGTTTGAGTTAATTTAATTAAGGTTTTGGATAAGTCCTTCAATAGAAAATTAAGGGACTTAGGAAATTTTAAAAATGGAAATTTAATTTGAGGATTTGATTTGATTGATTTATATTTATATTTCATTTATATATGTGAATATAAATGAAAATATAAGTGAGTTTTGAGAAAATCTCATGAGTTTGAATTGATTGGACGAAGGTTTAGGCTAAGTCCATTAATGGAAAATTAAGGGACTTAGGAAAATTTCATGAATTGATTTGGAATTTTGAGTTTAGTTTGATTGATTTGAATTTATATTTCATTTATATATGTGAATATAAATGAGAATATAAATGAATTATGAGAAAATCTCAAAGATTTTATTTGGTTTAGATCATAATTTTGGTTAAGTCCTTAAGAAAGGATTAAGGACTTAGGAAATTTGAACTTAGGAATTTTGATGGATTTTGATCATGGGTTTCAATCATAGATTTCAATCATGGATTTCAATCATATGGAGTTTTAGAACACCAAATGAGAATTTATTTGGAGTATTACTTGAAAGAAGGAAAGTGAGGAATGGTTTAAGCTAAGGGTAGCAAGTTTTCCTAACACCCCTAAGGCATGACCTATATGGCTAACTCTCCTAACTCTCTAGGCTGAGTGTCCACCTAATCACTAGATGTGTCTTAAGACTAAGGAACTCTTAAAGTATAAGAGGAGTCCTATGTCTAAGATAGAGGGGTTGAGAGCTCATTATACAAAATGAGGTCAACAAAAGGCACCCAATAGGTTTGGTGTGACTGACAAGGAACACTGCATGTATTAGTGTTGATCAAAATGATCAACAACACTGAGAGATCACAAGAACTAACAGAAACAATCTATCCTTAATGCAAGGAAAAGAATGAATCTAGAGCTTGTGGTTTACTTATGTCCAAGACATAAGAGAGGGAAGAAATCCACTAAGGGATAGAGTAAGAAACTTCCAATAGGGAAGCAGGTTCAAGTCATCCACAAGGGGATGAGAGGTTTGATTTGATTGCAGTCTCACTAAGGAGAAAAAGATTTGAATTAAGTTCCACTAGGGAATATGGTTGAATTTGTTTCAATTTTTTGTTAGGTTTGGATTTTTAGATGAACCATGTTGGTTTGCGATGGATTGCACTAGTAGGAGCAATGGAGGCTAAGACCTAACTTAGATTTACCAATCCAAAGGGGTAATCTACTAAACACGTAGTAGGACTAGCCAACCAAAGGGATGCCTTCTAGAAGATGTACTAGAAAAACCTAGTTTTATGTCCTCCAGAGTAGAGATCAGTTGTTGGGGTAATCTATTGGCAAGAAAACATATTCAACCCAACCTAGGGATGACTATTGAGTGAATGTCGTTGGGGGACTCAGATCAACTCAAAGATAGTCAAGGTTAATTTTCATTTTTAGATTTATTTTGATGGATTCTCTCAGATTGCGATGGATCAAACTGAGAAGGAGCTTATAGAACCCTATACCTATCTTAGATTTATGGAAACAAAGGGAGTAGCTTCCTACCCGATGAGAGAACTATCCAACCAAAGAAGTGCCTTTCAGTTTGCAATGATCAATTGAAGGGAAGAAAGCTCGGGGATTCACACCTTCCACTAGACACCTGTGATCAATTTGGGAAACAAATCAAATGACCTATGCTGTATGATAATCATGCTAGAAAGAATGCATCATAGTCTTACATCTTTAAAAGTAGAATGATTGCTGAGGTGACCTGCTTATGGAAAAATAGATTGAACCCGACCTAAGGGTGACTACAGAGTGAGTACCAACCCAAGGATTTATCTCAACTCAGGTTGTTAGGCAATTCCTATATGAAGTTCTACTGACACTTCCCTAAAGATAAAATGTCTGTTTGGGAAAAAGGGCCCTTTGGGGGCTTGAATTCTTAATCCACAAGTGAGTTAATTTTGTTTATTTTAGTTTTATAGTGGACCCTATTAGGTTGCGAGGAATCACACTAAGAAGAAGCTTATATCAGCATAGACATATCATAGATTTACTAAACCAAGGGAGAATAAGATCCACAACAATTTCTCCAACCAATGTGGGTGGCTACTAGGAAAGGGGAACTACCCAATCCAAAAGTAACCTGTAGTGTCTAAATGGGGTAAAGGACATGATCCAAATAGAATGCTAGGAATGGGGTCGCTAATTTAATCCAAAACCTGGAGGAGATGACATGTCATATATCTAATAAGTATTCTCCAACTCAAGAGAGAAAGCTACCAAGAGTAGTGTATTCATGGGTGAGTCACATCATAGAACATCAACCAACCTAAGGTGCTCATCAGTTTGCAATAATCAGCCTATGAAGAAAGCTCAGGGACTCACATTCTCATGTAGCGAAACTGACTGCTGGGATAGTCTATCTTCAGCTCGACAAGTGCTATCCAACCTAGGGTGACTACCAAAGTTCAAAATCTTTGATGGCAACGGTAATGCTAAATAGCACTTGGCATAATTCAAAGCGACCTATGGCAATACTAAAAATAATGCATTATTATTGTCCTTATCGAAGTTTTAACTTCAACTACTTTGAATGATGCTAAATTGCCAAATGACCCAAAACTATTATCGAGTTAGAGACAATGTTTATCAAAAGATTCACCAACATTGTCAAAAAAATAAACCTAAGAATAAAAAACCTAAATAAAATAAAAACTAAATATAAAATCAAAATAAAAAAAACCTATAATAAAATAAAATGAAAACTAAAAAAAACCTAAACCTGAAGAATAAACCTAAAATTAAATAGAAAAAAACATAGACCCTAAACAATGAAAAAAAACCTAAGCCTAAAATAAAAATAAAATAAACCTAAACTTATACAAAAATAAATAAAACCTAAACCTGAACCTAAACGCTAAAATAAAAAAATAAATTAAACTAAAAATAAACCTAAACATAAACTAAAAAATAAAACCTAAAAATTAACCTAAAACCTAAACCTAAAAAAAATAAAAAAATAAACCTAAACCTAAATCTAAAATAAAAAAAAATAAACCTAAACATAAAAAAATAAAAATAAAACTAAACTAAGAAATAAATATAAACCTGAACCTGAACCTAAACCTAAAAAATAAACTAAAATAAAAAAACAAACGTAAAATAAAATAAAAACTAAATGCAAAATAAAAATATAGTTTTCTTGTACTATTTTTTTTCTTTTTGAATTTAGTCTCTAATATGGTCTTCTGCTATTTTTCCGAGAATAAATTCCTTTTAGTTTAAAAAAACCTTAAACACTAAACTAAACTAAAAAGTTAAAATAAACCTAAGATTAAAACCTAAATAAAATAAAACTAAATGTAAAATAAAATAAAGAAACCTAAAATAAAGTAAAAAAAAAAAAAAACTAAACCTAAAGAAAACCTAATAATAAATAAAAAAAAACCTAAACCCTAAACTAAAAAAAACCTAAGCCTAAAATAAAAAAATAAACAAAATAAAAAAAAACCTAACTTAAACTAAAATAAACTAAACTAAAATAAATAAAACCTAAACCTAAACCTAAGCCCTAAACCAAAAAAAAAAAAAAAAAAACTAAAAATAAACCTAAACCTAAACTAAGAAATAAGACCTTAAAATAAACCTAAAATAAAAACCTAAAACCTAAACCTAAAAAAATAAAATAGAAGAACTTAAACCTAAAAAATATAAAATAAAACCTAAACAAAAAATAGAATAAAAATAAAACTAAACTAAGAAATAAACATAAACCTGAACTAAACCTAAACCTAAAAAATAAAGTAAAATAGGAAACCAAAATAAAAATAAAAAACCTAAAATAAATAAACTAAACTAAATAAAAAAACCTAAATAAAAAATAAAATAAATTAAACTAAAATAAAAAAACTAAATAAACTAAATAAATTTAAACTAAATACTTCATTTTTATAAAAAAAAAACCCTCAACCGTAAAACCAAAACCCTAAACCCTAAAACTAACCATAAACCCTAAATCGTACACCTACAACCATAAGCCTGCAACCCTAAACCCTAAACCATAAACGAATCCTAAACCCTAAAACCTAACCATAAAAAATAAAATAAAAATAAAACTAAACTAAAAAATAAACATAAATCTAAACCTAAACCTAAACCTAAAAATAAACTAAAATAAAAAACCAAAACTAAAATAAATAAACCTAAAATAAATAAATTAAGCTAAATAAAAATAACAAATAAACTTTAATATAAATAAATAAAAATTCAATTAAAATAAAATAATCAAAAAACTTATATAAACCTAAACCTGAAATTTTATAAACAAAATCCCCAATCATAAATCCTAACCCTAAAACCCCTAAAAAAATTCCTAAAGCACTAAACTTAAAACCCTAAACCTAAATTAAACCCTAAAACTAAAATAATTTAACGAACCTAAACCTAAAACCTAAACCTAAACCTATAAACTTAAGCCTAAACTAAACCCAAACCTAAACCTAAACCTAAACTATAAACCTTAAACCCTAATCAACAAATTCAAACCTAAACCTTGCTAAACTAAACCTAAAACCTAAACTAAAGTATATAGCCCTAATCCCTAACACTAAACCCAAAACCCTAAACATAAACCTAAAGTAACCAAATAAGTTGAAAAATAAACCTAAATCCTAAAACCTAATAAACCTAAACCCTAAGAATGGGCATAACCTTAAAGACAAGAACATCACTGTCAACCAAGCTTAGTCTAGACTAAAGTGAGGCAAACGCAGGTGGTCCATCGCAAAGAGTGGTGGGGATCTAGAGTTACTGTGTCTGTACTTCGTTCAGTTACGTGATTACAAAAAAAAAATTAAAGAATGGTCGATCCGTTCTTTGCTTATGGGTTATGACTTTATAATAGACAGTTCTATCTAAGATTTTTTTTTATTTTTATGCAAGCTCATTTTGATCTGTGTTATGCTTGTGTTAGAAACTTGGTGTGTTACTTGGTTGATGAAATCAAAAAGAAGAAATGTTGAATCTGAATTTGCTCTTTATTAAAAAAAAACCAAACACCTTAAATCATAAACTAAACTCAATCTAAGAAAAACAAAACCTAAACCTAACAATAAAATAAATAAATAAATAAATAAAACCCTAACCCTAAACTAAACCCTAAACTAACCCTAAACCTAAATCCTAAAGCTACCAAACCCAAACTAAACCAAACCCTAAACCACAAATCATAAACCCAAAACCCTAAAACTTGAAACCTAAACTAAACCCTTAACCCTAAAACTACCTTTAAATCTTAAACCTTAGCCCAAACCTAAATCATAAACCCTAAACCTTAAAATAAATCTTAAAACAAAACTAAACCTTAAAACCTAAAATAAAATAAATAAATAAACCTAAACCTAAATAAATAATAAAATAAAATATAATAAAACCTAAACCTAAACCTAAAATATAAATCTAAACTAAATAAATAAAACCTAAACTAAAACAAAATTAAAATAAACCTAAAAAAACTAAATAAATTAATTAAAATGAAAAATAACATAAAATAAACAAATAAAATAAATAAACCTAAACCTAAAAAAAAAATAAAATAAAATAAAGCCTAAAACTAAAATAAAAAATGCTTGGGCTAAAAAATAAAATAAAATAAAATAAACTTGGGCATAAACTAAAATAAATAAATAAACCTAAAAATAAAAACCTAAACCTAAACTAAAAGTAAACCTAAAAAATCACTAAAATAAAACCTAAGAGCCTAAAAAAAATAAAATAAAACCTAAACCAAACCTAAAATAAATCATAAACCTAAATAAAATAAATAAAACTAAAAATGTTTACTTAATTTTTTAAAAAAAACCTAAACCCAAAATCCTAAACCCTAAACCGCATACCCTAAACCCTAAACACTAAACCCTAAACCCTTAACCATAAACCTTAAAACTAACCCTAAACCTACAACACTAAACCTACAATCCTAAACCCTAAACCCTAAACCCTAAACCCAACTCTAAAACCCTAAACCATAAACCTAAAAACCTAAAAGCATAAACCATAAAACCATAAACCCAAAGAAAAACCATAAACCCTAAACTAAATTGTAAACCACAAACCCTAAACCCTAACCTTAAACTCTAAACCCTAAACCCCAAATTGTAAACCTAAACCTAAAATAACTAACTAAATTTAAAATAAACTTAAACTTAAACCTAATAAAATAAACATAAACCTAAACCCTAAGAATGGATAGAATTGATGATAACATCACCATCAACCCTATAAGATCTAAGTGGAGGTGAAGGTGGAGGCGGCGATTATCATAGTGGTGGTGGGGGATATTGAGGTGCAGGTGGGTTTGGAGGTGGTGGTCAGAGCAATGGTGGTTATGGATGTTGGAGGAGCGATGAAGGTTACAGCCATGGTGGTGGTGGAGGGAGAGATTGGGGATATGATGGTGGATCCCACTACTCAAGAGGCCTGGGTAATTTTGATGGAATTGGAGAATCAGAAGAACGACAGATCTGATATGCTGCTTATGGAACTGTGTCTTTACTATAGAGATCATTCTAGCTATCTAAGGTTTCTGATTTGCTCTATGTGTGCTCATTTTTCATCTATGTTGTCGCTTGTGTCTTAGAAAACTTGATGTTTTACTTGGTTGATGAAATTAAAAGAAGAAATGTTGAATCTAAATTTATTCTCTATTACAAAAAGAAACCAAAAACCTTAAACCCTAAACTAAAAATTGAACCCTAAACCTAAAACCTAAACCATTCCGGTTTACTTAATTTATTTTTAAGAAACCCTAAACCCTAAATCCTAAACACTAAACCCTAAACCTAAACCTAAAAAGATCTTAAACCTAAAAATAAACCCTAAATCATATACCTACAACCATAAACCCTAATCCCAAAACCACAAACTCTAAAACCATAACCTAAACCCACAAACCTAAACCCTAAACCTAAATAAACCCTAAACCATAAATCCTAAAATCCCAAAACCCTAAACCCAAAAACCTAAATCCTAAACCCTAAACTAAAAAACCCTAAACTCATCCCTAAACCTTAAACCCACCTAACTAAACCCCAAATCCTAAACCCTAAACTAAACTTAAACCCTTAGAATGGGAAAACCTTGATGACAGGAATATCACCATAAACTAGATAGATTGGGGAGGCGTGAGGCTGACGATTAATCATGGTAGTGGGGAACTGGAGGTGTTGGTGGATATGGAGGGAGTGGTCAGAGTAGTGGTGGTTATGGAGGTGGGAGAAGTGATGAAGGTTACAACAGTGGCGTGGTGGTGGAGGGAAAGATTAAGAAAATAATGGTGGATCCCACTACTCAAGAGGTGGGGGTGGTTTTGATGGGAATTGGCGAAACAAAAGAACGACCGATTTGATATGCTGCTTATGGAACTGTCTTCTATGCAGAATTCTACTTATCCGTGGTTTTTTTTATTTCACTCTATGGGTGCTCATTTTTTTTCTATTTTGTTATTTGTGTCATAAAAAACATGGGGTGCTACTTGGTTGATCAAATCAAAAAGAAGAAATGTTGAATTTGAATTTTTCTCTATTAAAAAAAAACCATAAACCTTAAACCCTAAACCCTAAACTAAAATATAAACCCTAAACCTAAAACATAAACCCTAAACCCTAAACCCTAAACCCTAAACCCTAAACCTTAAACCCTAAAACCCTAAACCTTAAACCCTAAACCCAAACCAAACCCTAAACAAACCTAAACATACAAAACCTACAACCCTATCCTAAACCCTAAAACCTAAACCACTAATAAAACCTAAACCTAAACACATTAAATCTAAAATATAAATCTAGAATAAAAGATATTAAAATATGTCTTAATGTCTTTCCTTGACTATTAGATTTGAATACCCTAAACCCTAACCATAAATTTTATTATAATACCATATATTATAGTATAATGTAGCATAATATATTTAAGCATCCACTGATTTGTTTTTGGATATTATAAGATGTTTTAAAATGTTTTAGTATATTATGGTATTTGCCTATAGTCTATATTAATTTAAATCATAAAAATATTGATTTAAAATCAAATGATGAAATTTGTTTAATTTGAAGTGGGAATTAGGTCCAAAATGTGCTATGCCACTTGTAGTCTAAAAAGTAAGATTTTATGTTAAGAATAAATATTATATGTTGTAGTATAGTATAGCATCATATAGCATCATAAATTGTTCTGCGCATTTTAAATTCCTTTAGTATTTTACAATCATGTAATCGAGCCTACACTAGCATTATTCATAAAAGTTTTGATTTATACTTTAAAATGGTGGAATTTGGACAAATTCATAATAGCTAGAGCATGGCATCATAATATATTATTTCAATTTGAAATATGTAAGTGATACGACTAAAATATATAGTTTTTTTATTGTTTAGATCAATTTTATGATTTTTTATCTTAAGAAATCCCTTGTGATGTGATATGCAATATAATATAATATAATATATTATAGTGTATTATAATATAGGATGCCATAACATAGTGTAGCATCATGCATTATAGCATACTATTGTGTATTACTACTTATTGTTTAGCATATTTTAGTTTATTATATATGTTGTAGTAGAGTTTGTATTGGTATAATTCATAAAAATACTAATTTATAGGTGAGATGATGGGATTAGCCAAATTTAAGGTAAGCTTTAGGAAACATCATTAGGGGTGTGCTGTGGTGTGTCATTTAATCAAAAGAATTGAATTTTGCATCCAAAATAAATGTTCATTTTTCAACCAAATTTTATATATTTTTGCTTAAAGTGATTCATTTTAAAGGTAATGTAAGATAATATATTATATGAAAACATATTAAAATATAATGTACATAACAATATAACTTCATATATATATGAATGTGCTGGTGTATTAGTAAATATTATTATACATTTTAGTATGTTTTACTTTTGTTATAATACATTGGGTCCAAACTAACAAAAATGTTAATTTGAAGATTGAGATGGAAGAATTTGGCCAAATTCTCGGCACACATCAAGAAGAAACACCAAAATTATGCTATTTTGGACCATTTCTAATAGAAAATAAACAATTTTACATCCAAAATGAACATTATTCATATTTTGAGAAAATTTTCTTATTTGTTCCTTTTAAGTAAATCTAATGAGGTATAATGTTAGACAATATATTATATTATAGAAAATTATAATATAACATCATATATTATAATATAATATAGTGTGTTAATTCACACTATAATATGTTTAGCACGATATTGTATAGTTAGTTTGAGCTTATGCCATCAGAAATCATAAAATGTTTATTGCAATGTTAAGATGATGTAATATGAATGAATACATTATTAGGCTTTTGGTGTGCATAAGAGAAGAAATAAGATTTGATGAGAATTCCATGTCAAGCACATAGAGGAAGATCCGCTAGGGATCACACATGCATTAAGCATGACATGAGAGTATATGTCGAGCAGAAGAAGAAAAATTTGGGGATAAGGTTTGAATTTGATTTTATTATATGATTTGTAGAAAGAAGTTCATTGGGGATAAGAATCTATAATTCACCATGGATTAAGATCAAATCGACTTTAATTTGTTTTGTTTTAATTGATGTGGAGGCACATCTACTATAGATATGGGCTCGAGTCCACTAGGGATCAGGTATATGAACTTTCCACTAGGGAAGTAGGCTCAAGTTATCTGCTAGGGATTGGGATTTGGGTTTGATTTCATAGATTTGTTTGGGGATGTATCCACTGAGAATAAATGTTTGGTTGGATTTCTTTGATTTAGACTCTACTAGGGGAGTTGGCTTAATTTGGCTCCACTCAGGAGGTTGGTTTTGAATTTGATTTATTTGCTTGACTTATTTATATATGATTTGGGACTCCACTAGGGAGAAAGGTATGATATAACTCCACTAGGGAAAATCATATCGGGTTTAATTTAATCTGAGTTAATGTATGGACCTTATCGATGTGGGATGGACCCACTTAGAAGGGGCTATATCAGCCTTGACCTACCTCATGTTTACAAATCCAAAGGGATAGTCTACCTACTACGAGGTAGAGCTAGCCAACCTAAGGGGTTGCCTTTCAGTTTGCAATGATTGTGCTAAGAAGAAGGCGTAAGCAGATGTACATCTTTCAAAGTGAGGAACAACCATTGGGTAACCTGGATGCACAAATCGAACGACCTAGGGTGTCTATTGAGTGAATCTTTGGGACTTATGTCTCAAAAGTAGTCAGATTAATTTTATATTAATTTCTTGTGATTTGATATAGTTTGTTTGGTTTAGTTTGATTTTGAATTGAGGGCATATCTTCTAGGGATGTGAGCTCGATCAAATTTGATAGATTTAATTTATGGATCATGTTAGTGTGTGATGGACCACGAGAAGGGCTATATCGGACTTTGTCTTCTTATAAATCCAAAGGAATAGTCTACTGGCCATGGGGAAGAGCTAACCAACCTAAGGGGCTACCTTTCAGTGTGAATGGTTATGCTAGGAAGAAGATGTAGTAGACTTACATTTTCTAAAGCAAGGAATAATCACTGGGGTGACCTGTTGGTAGCACAACAAATAGAACCCGACTTAGGGAGACTAGTGAATGTTAGGGACTTATAATCAAAAGAGTAATCGATTCTATAGGGAGTTTTGTTGACACTACCCTAAAGATATGATGTTTGCTTTAGAAAAGGTACCATTAAGGGTGTCCTCTTAATCCATAGGTGAATATATATTTTGTTTATATGTTTGTAGGGGCCCTATTGGTGTGTGAGGGAGAAGGGGCTATGTCAGCCTTGACCTATCTCAGATTTATTGGACCAAGGGAGAATCTGCACATCCTCAAGATGAATTCTCCAACCACAGGGGTGGTTACTAGGAAAGGGGAACTATTTAATCTAATAGTAACCTAGGTAGTGTCTAAATGGGGTCACAAAGGATGTGATCCAAATATAGTGCCGACAAGGGAGGTGCTACTAGGGGCGTTATCCTAAGCCCTAGAAAAAAAAATCTTATAGGTGTATGGTGGCTAACTCAAGGAGAAAGTGTAGCAGACTTACATCTACCATGAGTGGTGTATCCTAAGGTGCGAGAACCAACCAACCTAATTTGTATCTATCAATATGAGCGGTGTATTCATTAGCATAGTGAGAACCAACCAACCTAAGGTGCCCATCGGTGTGCAATGATCAATCTGGAAAGAAAGTTGTAGGCTTACAACTTTCTAAGTGAAACTGATCATCAGGATAGTCTATCATCAGTGAGACATATGTTATTTAACCTAGTGTGAATACTAAGCGGGGAGCCCGAAGAAGGACTTGACTAAGACTTGAAGAAGTTAGAAGGGAAGGAGCGGGTAGGGGACTTATCCTAAAACTAAAATATACTCAACCCAGTTAGTGCATGAAGGCTAATCTAAGGAGAAACCATAGTAGACTAACATCCTCTTAAATGAAGCCAACATGAGGTAGCTTACTAGCCACACAGTAACACCTACCAAACTAACAAGGCACTCATCGGTGTGCAGTGGCCAAGTAAGGAAGAAAAGCATAGTAGACTTACATCCTCCAAAGCAAGAAGACCACTAGGGTGACACACTAGTAGGGTAGCACATCAGCCCGACCTAGAGTAGCTATTGAGTGAGTACCATTTGGGATATTATATCAACTTAGAGTAGCTTGAGACAAAAGATATGTGTTTGTTTTATATATTTGTGTGTAGTTTGTGTTTGTTTTGTGTAATGAAGGATAGGATGCTGCTTGGGTTCATTACACCTCCCCTAAAGACATTATGGCAGGTTCACAAACAAGAATACTTTCAGCATGGAAGAGATTGAGTTTGAAATGGAATTTTCATTCATGATAATTATTTTCAAACATGATTTATAATATTTCCTTAAGTAGAGCTCATTGATTAGAAGCATTGGGATCTCTCCCTTATGATTAATAAGATGATAAGATCCACCTTGGTAGGCCATCTCTATGGAAAAAGTCTTCCCTAAGTGGGTTCAAACTTGCCTCCCATCTTACGATGAGCAATAATCGGTCTCCTTAGAACTAAAATAAGCTCTCCTACTTGAAAACCTAGGGTAGACCAACTTGTGTGAGCTTGAATCATTTTAGCTTTGTACAACTCGAGATTTTGACATATGCATCTCTCCTCCAAACCTTTGATCTCTTCTAACTGCAACTTGGCATTCTGCTTTATGTGATCTTGCTACCCATAGCTATCCTTAGTGATGGGAGTTGGACTTCTAATGGTAGAATGGATTAAGACCCATACACTAAAGAGAAAGGAGTAGACTAAGTTCGAGTTTGATATGTGGTGCGGTAGGCCCACAAGGCTTCAACTAACTCATACGTAAATTATTGTTGTATGTCTTCTTCAATATTTGGATGAGAGTTTTGTTGGAGGCTTCTGCTAAGCCTTTTGCCCTTGGGTAGTTTTTGGTAGAATATCTTCAATCTATGTTGCATCTCTGGGAAAAGTTGTTAATCTCAGTGCTCTTGAATGCAGTACCATTATCCGATATAATTCATCGAGGCACTCCAAACCTATATATGATATAGTTCCTAAAAAATTGGAGCAGATACTGAGCTATGACCTCTCTTAGTTGAATCACCTTAGTCCATTTAGAAAAGTAGTCAGTAGCAGCTAAGATGAATCGATGACCCTTGAAAGGAGGAGTATCAATCAAACCCACTATGTTGGTACCCCAACACTCGAATGGCCATGAGGCCAATGTGGGATGTAGAATGTTGGATGGCTGGTGTAGGACTTTAATGTGTATTTGACATTGATGGTATCGCCTAGCCGTAACCATTTAATCTTTGATCATTGATGGCCAGTAGTATCATAGTCTCTTGATCTTGGCTTTCATCTTTGGACCTTATTGGTTGGCTCCACATAATCCTGAGTGTACCTCATTCATGATCTTATGGGCTTCATTCTTGTATAAACAATGTAACCATATATGATAGAAAGACCGCCAGTACAAGACACCATCCACAAGAGCATAGGAAAGTGTTCTCTACTTCATATGATGGGCTTGGGATTTCTCTTGAGATAGTTTGCCTTTATTTAGGTAATCCATGAATGGTTGCCTCCAATCTAACTCCTCATCTTTCTTAGAAATGGCAACCTCCCATTCAATAGAGTATTTTTTGATGAGTTCAATATCAATAAGGGACAAGACTTATCTATTTTGGACCTTTATTGATATGGACTCATCCTTCAGACATGCCAAATTTTTGGTAAGCTTGGCTAAAGCATATTCTATGACGTTCTATCCTCTAGGAATCTTATAAATGGTAACCTCTGAGATTTGGGCCAACAACTCCATATTGTACTTCTGGTAGTAATGGAGCTTGGGCTTTATAACCTTATAGTACCTAGTGATTTGGTTGATAACTAGTTGAGAATCCCTAAAGATGTTGATGTTCTAGATGCTTAGAGTAATGGCTAACTCTAGACTGGCAATCAAAGCCTCATATTCAACTTCATTATTGGTGCAAGGATTGGATAGATGATATGAGAATCTCATCACATCACAGTCTAGAGTTAAGAAAACTATTCTACCCTACCACTTTCACGGAATAGTAGATTATGGTTCTTCTCTTCTTTGAGAGGAAGCCACACCATCAAAGTATATCTCCCAATGGTGAATGCTGGAATCCCCTAAGTTCATGATTTGTTCATCAGGGAGATCATCACTAAGCATAGATTCAACAAGAAGTGGGTGTGCTGCTAAGAACTCTGCTAGTGCTTATCCTTTCACCACATGGAGGGGTACGAAGGTAATGTCAAAGATGAGAGGATCATGGACCGTCGTGCCAATTATCCGGATAGCATAATTCGTCATGAGATACTGTAGTGGATTGATCTTAGAGATTGAGTTCACCTTATGAGGAAGCATGTAGTGCTATAGCTTTTGGGATGCAAAGGTTAAAGCTAGGCAATGCTTCTCAATGGGTGGATAATTAGCCTTATTAGGGATTAGACGATCACTGAGGTACTAGTGTGTTTTCCATCTATTTATCATTGGCTTGGGCCAACAAAGCACCAAGGGAGTCATCTAACACAGTAGTGTAAAGTATGAATAGCTTGCCCAAAATAAGGACAGATATAATCGGTGGCATCAGGTAATGCTTGATGTCTTTGAAGGCATGCTCACACTTGTCATCCCACTTGAACTTGGCATCCTTTTTGACAAGTGTTGAGAATAGCTAACATCTTCTTGATATGTTGGATATAAATTATCTTAGATATGCCAACCGCCCTTAGAATGATCTGAGTTGAGTTAATGTTTTAGGGGGTGGCATTTCTAATATCACCTTGATCTTCTTAGATCGATTTTGATTCCCAGGTATCAGACAACAAACCCAAAACATTTCCTTGATGCTACTCTAAATGCACATTTTAGAGGGTTAATTTTGAGGTTAAACTATCTTCAATATTTGAAAACTACTCTCAAGTCAAAGAGATGGTCTTCCTTTTCTCTACTTTTGATGATTGACATGATGAAGAATGAATGAGTTCATTGAAGATTCGAGTCATAGCCCACTGGTATGTAGCACCAAAATATTTAAGGCTGAAAAGCATGACCTTATAGTAATAGATTATGATCGGGGTTCTAAAAGTAGTGTTTCTTTCATCTTCAGGAACCATCTTTATTTGGTTATATTCAGATGAGTCATCCATGAAAGAGAAGACTGCATGAAATGAGGCAATGTCCACCATCAACTCTAGGATTATTCGTGGAAATTCATCTTTTGGACATGCCTTATTTAAATCCCTAAATTGACATATATGTGAATTTGACCATTCTTTTTCTTCAATAGGATGACATTGGCTAACTAAGTAGGGTATTTTTCTTCTCGGATGAAGCCAACATTGATCAATTTCTTGACTTTAGAAATGACCTATTATTCTATGTCTAATCGCATGAGTCTAGGAGCTTGCTTAATAGGGTTAGTAGTAGGCTCTATTGCTAGTTTATGGATAGCTACATCAAGAGAATATCCAGAAATCTCTTCATAACTCCATGCAAAGTGGTCCTTAATCTCAGTCAATAGCCTAACTAAGTCATTGGTTTAAATTTCATTCAGTAAATAATTATTGTATGTTGGGAGTAGATCGTCTTCAATTCCTAAGTTGGTTTCCTTGAGCTCATCAATGGTTGACTTGATCTCTTCTTTGAACTCCAGTGGAGCATCTTTGACTTCAAAATCATGGATTATCTAATGTTTCTAAGTCTGACTCTCTTATGAGTTAATGTGATTTGAAAAGAACTTACCAATTCTAAATGATTGGTGATGACTAAGCAGTAATTATCATCATCGACTGAACCCACTATATTGAATCCTAGACCTGGTCTTGATTGAGAGCTTTTGCATTTGATCTTATATATTCTTTCAAAGTAGTATGAACGATGCTTTGACCAAGTATGTTGGATTAACCCTTTCTTTGCTAAATTATGAACACAAGGCAAGTACAAATCAAAGGTAATTCTAGTAAATCTTTATATAATCATCCTTAAGTTCTACATCAACTTCATGACTTGAGGATGATGACGAACCTTTGAGTCTTCACACCGGTGGATGATTTAGGGGCTTCCTTAACTTTCAAACCCTCAACTTTTTGAGAGAAAAGTGGGGTTAGAGCTAAGGTTCCCAACTAATGCCTAACTGTTTCACATATAGACTTGGATACACTTATGCTTTGCTTTGGAGCCTAGTCTTCATTGCTATCTGGCTCAAGTGTCACCTCCAAGAGAATCTACTATTAAGAAGAGTTGGCTGGTATGCTAATTAAATTAGACTCATCATATGAACTAGACTCTAAGTCTTTATGGATAGCAGGTGTACTCCTGGTAGCTAGACATATCTTCTATTGGGTGTTGGGTGGCCAATAAAAAGGTTTTCCACTCCTGGGACTCCCTCTGAAGTGTCCTCTTCCTCTGATGGATCGGTCATCTATATGTTGAATGGAGTAATGAACTATGGGTGGAATCTAAGCTCCACTTCCTCCTCCAAGTTTATTTCCACTCCCTTTTATTTTCTTTTTCATTTTCTCTTTTCTTTTATTTTTCTTTTTCTCTTTCTTTTTCTTTTTCTTTTTCTTTTATTTCTAAACATTAGACAAGTTTGTGAGAATAGACTTATTGATTTTAAGGAAGGTAGTAAGCCGCATCCTCAAATGTGTGACCTCGTGAACTATAAATGGCTTGAGATCTCCTTTGACATAGTAGATGATCCCACCTCTCATAAACTTCATACATTGATGTAGAGAGGATGGAACTATGTTGTTCTCATGTATCCATGGTCTCCAAGAAAAGTGTTGAAAGATGTATCCAGTCTTGAAAGTTGGCTTCGGTCTTCCAATCATCTGTCTCCAAGGGAAACACTATGGAGCTTAAGGCTTGTTGACCTCACTTTTGGAGTGCGGATTCAATCTTCCTATCTTAGACTTAGGAGTCTACTAGACACTAAGACTTCCCTAGTTAGAAGATACTTCTAACAATTAGGAAAACACTTAACCTAAGCCTAAAGATATAGAAGGGTTAACCATAGGATTAGCTTATGCCTTAGGGATTAGGACAATCCACCTACCCTACAACCCAAATCCAATCCATGTTCACCTTCTCAAACCAAACCTCAAGTTCAATTAAAACATCAAATTCAAATCCAAATCCAAATCCAAATTTGAAAACCAAATGATTGAAGCCCATGATCAAATCCATACTTGAAACCCTTCCAAGCCATATGATCTATCCCATGGACTTAGCCAAATCTTAATCCAAATCAATTGATTTTCTCATAATAAATTTATATGTTCAATCATCTTCCTAAATATAAATCAAATCTACATTCAAATGATCAAAACTAAATCAAACTAAATCAAACTAAATCAAATTAAATCAAAACCCTTCACAAATATGACTATCCCATGGACTTTTGCGGATCTTAATCCAAATCAAGTCAAAATCAATTGATTTTCTCATAAGTCAATCATACTTTCAATCATCTTCACAAATTTAAATGAAATATATATTTAAATCTTCAAAACTAAATTAAACCAAATTAAATTCCAAACTAAAGCCACATGACCCAACTCCATGGACTTAGCCAAATTCCTTCATTCCAAAATTCAATTGATTTTATCATGAATCAATCATACCTTCAATCGTATTCACAAATATGAATAAAATCTACAATCATTAAGCCAAACAAAATCAACCCACATCAAACCCAACTTAACCCTTTAGAATTGAAATGTTCAAATGAACCAAAATACATTTGAACCCAAGCCAATTGCAATTGAATTTATATATCAATCCCAAACGCATATATAAACTCAACTAAATCAACTCAACCCAAATTCAACCCAACTAAACCCAGTTGGTCCACTTGACCCAAAGTTGAAAATTTGACTCATTTGAGCCAAGTTCTAATCCTACCCAAATTGGATTGAACCAAGCCCATCAAAACCTCCCATCCTGATTGTTGATCACCCTAGTTTGATCAAATGTCACAAACCAAGTTAACTTGGTCATTTTACCAAGTCAACCCCTTATATGAACTCAAACTACCCAAATTGCAACCTAAGCCAAATCCCTTAAAACTAATGATTCATACCAAATCAAAATCAATATTTGAATATGACTTGACCTTCAATTGAGTCAGACCAAACCCAATTGGTCCTATTGACCAAAGTTGACATAAATTGACCTAAAAGATCAAATTATGTCTAATTAAAATGTAAACCAAATTGATTGCAACCAATGGCTCAAGTTCACTCCAAATTGATTGTTGAACTGACCAAAGCCATAATTGGACCCAATTGAACCCAATTTTCCTACTTAGCCCAAATTGACCTAAAGGTTCAACTTGGCCTAAATCAAAACCAAATCCAAATTAATTGAAACCAAAGCCTACAATTATCTTCAATTGGTCAACTAAACCCAAACCAACACCCAATTAAAGCTAATTTGGCCAATTTGGTCAAATTGGTCAACTTAACCCATTTGACCCAAATGAATTTAAATGAGCCAAAATCAAATTTAAGCCAAACTAAAATAAACCAATTGAACCAGAACATCTCAAATGATCATATGAACTTGACCCAACCCTTGGTTTGACATAATTTGACCAATTGGTCAACTTGATCCAACCTAACCCAATTTGACCTAAATGACTCAGATTGAGCCAAACCTAACCAAATCAACTCCAATTGACTTGAAATTTAGGCTAACCAACTTTTGGGTCATTTCAAATCAGCTTAAATCAAATCTAATGCCAAATGATCATTCTTTCCTTGGTTAAAGGGAATCACATGAGATAAATCACCCATGTAAGTGGTCTTTTCCATTTCTTAGCCACTTGGTACTCTCCCAATGATCCACCTAATCACCAAGGACACTTCCCAACTTTACCTAATGGGTGGTTGGGTCGTCCATGACCAATGGGAGGTGAAATCACCTTACCCTCCCCATTGCAGCATTTGAAACCCATATGACACCCATGATTTGTCCTTGGTAGCCACTTCCATAGCTTCAACCAACCAACCCGAGCTAACTTACCTCCAACCTGCCATCGACGATTCCCTGAGATAGTTGGATGGCCACTAGAAGCCAAACCCAATCCAACCGTCTGATCAAGATGAAGGGGGATATACACCCCCTCGTTTCCACTCAAACACACACAAAATTTATTCCTCAGAGCCCTAGCTATCCAAGATAAATTGCTAGAGCCATTTCCTAAGCTCCCAAGCTCATTTCTCAATCGAAAAATGCCATTCCCGTCCATCTCAAAATAGGGCACTCCCATTTCTGACCTAAATTTCCTATTTCTCCATCAAACTCAAATTAACTTTGCACACACCTTCCCTAGGCCTCATTGGGAAAGAATGAATCATCTCCCAAGCTACCTGAGCACTGGAGGTGGGACTTCAATCAAACCTGAGAACCAAATCTTTAGTTTATGGCCTTTCGAGGGAACATCAAGGAATTGATCCAATTGCTACTCAATAGGGCTTCATCTCCACAAGATGAAGCTTCCTCAATCGTTCAAGCCACTAGTCTTGAGCTCTTGTGAGGTATGCTTCCATAAAACCTAAACTCTAAACCCTAAACCCAAAAACACCTTAACCCTAATGCCTAAACACTAAACCTTAAACCCTAACCCTAAACCCTAATTCTTAAAATCTTAAACCCTAAAACACTAAATCATAATCCCTTAACCCAAAACTCTAAGCCCTAAACCTTAAACCCTAAACCTTTAAACCCTAAGAATGGGCATAGCCTTGATGGCAGGAACATCACCATCAAGTAGGCTCAATTTAGATCTGGCGGTGGAGGCGAAGGTGGATGCGACAATTATCATAGTGGTGGTGGGTGATCTGGAGGTGCTGATGGATATGGATGTGGTGGTAGAAGCAGTGGTGGTCATGGAGGCGGGAAGTGCAACCTAGGTTAAAGCCATGGTGGTGGTAGACGGAGTGATCGGGAATATGATGACAGATCTTGCTACTCGAGAGGCGGGTGGTTCTGATGGGAACTGGAGAAACTGAAGAATGCCTGATCTGATCTGTTGCTTAAGGAACTGTGCCTTTATAGTAGAAACAATTCTACTTATCTAGGGTTTTGATATACTCTATCGGTGTTCATTTTCTATCTATGTCATTGCTTGTCTTAGAAAACTTGGGGTACTACTTCATTGATGAAATCAAAAATAAGAAATATTGAATATGAACTTGTTCTCTATTAAAAAAAAAATCTTAAACCATAAATCCTAGAACTATCAGTTTACATAATTTTTTTTAAAAAAAAACTTTAAACCCTAAACCCTAAACTAACCCTAAACTTTAAACCTTAAACCCTAAAAACCCTAAATAGTAAAATAAAATAACCCTTAACTAAGCACTAAACCTAACCTAAAACTAACTAAATCCTAAACCCTGACAACCCTAAACCCTAAAGCCTAAACCTTGAACCCTAAACCCTAAACACTAAACCATAACCATAAACACTAAACCCTAAAACTTTAAACCATAAAACCCTAAAAAACAAACTCCTAAACCTAAAACCTTAAAACCTAAACCTAAACTAAATAAACCTAATTATAAAATAAATAGAAAACCTAAATCTAAATAAAATAAAAAAAAATGAAAAAAAAATAAAAACATAAAATAAAACATAAACCTAAACCTAAAAATAAAATAAAATTCAAAATAAAATAAAATAAAATAAAATAAATAAAAACTTAAACAAACTAAAAAATAAAATAAGCCTAAGAATAAAAAACCTAAATAAAATTAAAATAAAAATAAAATAAAATAAACCTAAAATAAAATGAAATAAACACTAAATAAAAACCTAAAACTAAAAAATACACATAGAAATAAATAAAAAGTAAAACCTAAACCCTAAACTAAAAAAAAATCCTAAACTTAGGATAAAAATAAAATAAACATAAACCTAAACTAAAGTAAAATAAACTAAGATAAATTAAACCTAAACCAAAACATAAACCTAAACATAAACTATATAAAATGAAATAAACTAAAAATAAACCTAAACATAAACTAAAAAATAAAACCTAAAAGAAACCTAAAATAAAAAACTAAACCTAAAAAAATAAAATAAAAACCTAAACCAAAACCTAAAAATAAAAAATAAAATAAAAATAAAACTAAACTAAAAAATAAACTTAAACCTAAACCTAAACCTAAAAAATAAACTAAAATAAATAAACCTAAAATAAATTAATTAAACTAAGTAAATTAAAAAAAATGAACCTAAATAAAAATAGAAAACAAAGTAAACTCAAATAAATAAACTAAATAAACTAAATAAACCTAAACTTATGGGTTTTTTAAGAAAACCTAAACCTAAATCATACCATAAATCCTAAACTAACCTACCACCCTAATCTTGCAACCTAAAAACCTACCTACCAATCCTACATTAAACCTAAACCTAAACCACAATCCAAAACCTAACTGGTTTGCTTTTAAAAACTTAAATCTGAGCTCACAACCAATCCTGCTCTGATCAACCCTACCATACCCTAAAGCTAACTAAAATCAACCCACCCCCAAATTAAAATCCTACCTACTAACCCTACCCTAAACCCACCCCACTCCTAAACTCTAACCCAAACCTCTAAAACTTTTCTCCTACCTAACCCCAACCCTAAATTAACCCAACCCAACCAACCCTTAACCCAACCTTAACCCACTACCCTAACCCTACCAACCCAACCCTCTCTCTCCTCGTTTGTGTCTCGGTGATTATGATTTCCCCTTTTTTGGAGCTTCCTCTCCTTGTAATTTTGGTGATCCTTCACCATTATCATTCAATTTTTGTTTCTTTTCTCTACTCTGGTCATGCGTGTGATGCTCCTGTAGTCTTTCTTGATGGGGGCTGATCTATTGGCCACGCAGCTAATCATTTCCTTCATGGAGGTGGTGGCTAAGGCATCAGAGTTATTGGGATTTTTGGATTCGAAATAACCTACTGTTATGCCTACCGTTAAATCCTTTAAGGATGCTCTCTCTGGTAAGAGCCTTTCCCCTACTGATTTGGTGAATTTAATATTGACTTTATTTCATGGCATCCTTGCGATCTTGTGCTCAGATCTTAATGTTGAGAAGCCGGCTAAGCTGCATGAATTTACTTTGTTTGGAAAATTTGCATTGTAGCATCCAAATTTGGATAATATTCATTCTTTTTCACAACCTTAAACTCTGGTGCTTTCTATTGGTTTGATTGATCCTAGACATGTTTTGATTCGCTTACAAATGATTTAGACTACTCAAGGTTTTCTCTCATCATTCTTACTTTATTTACAATTGTCAAATGCATCTTTTAAAGTGGTCTCCTCTTTTGATATAAAAGAGGAATCACCATTGTTTGGTTGGTTTTTTGAATATGAGGATTCACTATGTTACTCACTAAGTTCTATTTATTATTGCTCTTTTGGTTGCTTCTTCAAATTGACGTCAGCCATGAGATCCCATCCATTTATTGCTCATATATTGGTTGAACTTGATATTTCTAAAAAACATCCTAAGGAAGTTTGGATTGGTTCAGAAAGTTTGGTTATTTTCAAAAAGTTGAATTTGAAAACTTTCCAATTTTTTGTTCACATTGTAAAATTCATGGGCATGATAACTCTGAGTGCTTTGTGCTTCACCCACAACTTAAAAAGAAAAACTCGAATGATCTTAATTCTACTAATCCAAATGATAAAGTTAATAAACCTATTTATGTGGTTAAAGTTAATCCAAATGGAAATGCTATTTCTCCTTCATTATAATTTACTGATGTGCTTAATGATAATACTCCCAATACTTAATCTAATGAGGTCTAAGATATTACTAATGTTGAATATCATGGTTTGTCAATCAATCCTTCTCTTCATGATAACTTTCCTCATGATAACTCAAATGTTCAAGAGGTTGACAAAAATGCATTTTTCTCTCCCTAATGATTCTATTCAGGTCTCTTTGCCTCTTGTTAATGCTGAGCATGAAAATGAGCATGTGAATTTTAATGGTAATTTGCATGAAAATTTGAAGATGGCTAAAAATCAAGAATATAACTCTACATCTGATCCTGGTATTTGTGCTCTTAATGGTATTACTACCTCTCCTTCTCCTAATCCCATGATTGACATTCATTCTAATCCCAACCTTCAGCTTAATTTGGAGATTGAAGAAGGGGAAGTTGTGATTAGAAATTTTTTGGCTAATTCTGATCCTATTCTTAACACTGTCAGGTCTCTTTCGATGGTGATACATTGGATAAAAATAGAGCTTTCCAAATTGTTCTAAATAGAAATCTTTTAAAGCAAAATGTTTCCACATAACTCAAACCGATCTACTAGATGGTTCATCATCTCATAAATAATGGCCTTTTGGCAATGGAGTGGTTGCTCTCTTTCTAATGATTTTACTTACTTGCTTTCCTTTATGTTTAATTCTATTATTTGGAATGTTAGAGGGATTGGAACCCTCACTGTCTGTAATCGTGTTAGAAGACTTTGCTGTATTAACAATATATCCTTACTTGTGGTCATTGAATCTCTCATAAATGCTTCTAAGATCAATCATGTTGCTAGAATGCTTGGCTTTAATAATCTTTTATAATACCAGAAATAAAATTTGGTGCTTTTGGAACAATTTACATAATGTTTCCATTTTAGATGATCTCCAACAAGTTATTAATGTCCATATCTCTTATGGTGAATTTACTACTTTAGGCTCTTTTATTTATGCTTCATGTAATAGAGCTAGTAAGAACATCCTTTGGGACAATTTAAGAAGTTTTGCTTTAACTGTTAACAAACCTTGGTTGGTTGGGGGTGATTTCAACACTATCCTCTCTTCCTCTAAAAGAAGGGGAGGTTGCTCTCCTAATATTCATTCTATGGAAGAATTCTCTAATATGATTCTTGATTGCAACCTTATTGACATTGGTTATTCTGGTTCTAATTACACTTGGCATAACTCTAAACTTTGGCAACACCTTGATAGAATTCATTTTAACTCTCATTGGATTAATCAATGGCCTCTTACCTCTATTGAACATTTGAGTAGAACTTTGTCGGATCATGCTCCTCTTTTGATTTTTGTTAAAAATAACTCTAAAAGATTATCCTCCTCTTCCTCTTTTAGATTTCAAAATATGTGGATTCAACACCTCAATTTTTTAAAAGTTGTTACCATCAATTGGGTTGCCCCCTTACACCCTGATAATTTGGTTAGGGGTATGATTAGATTCTAGTTTAAACTTAAAAGGCTTAAACAGAACCAAGTTTGGTGGAACAAGCATTATTTTAAAAATCTCTTTGCTAATATCAAAAATATAGAGCTTTTAGTTTGTAGTCTTGAAAATGCAGTTTTGACTAACTCTTCTAAGCAGAAGGATTTGAATGAAGCCAAAGATAATCTGGTTAACTATCAGAATATGGAAGAAACTTAATGGCGATAAAAGGCTGCTAGTAAGCATATTGCTGATGGGGACATAAATATAAGGTATTTTCATGCTTTATTCAAAAAAAGGGAGCTTTAAACTCTATCCAAAAAATTAAAAGTGATACTGGAGATTGGATCACTAATGAGATTAAAGCCTCTATTATTACTCACTTTAGAAATATTCTTAACAAGAGCCACACTTTAGATGCTATTTCTAGCTCCCATTTGATCCACTCAACCATTACGAGTGATGACAATCATTTGCTTACTAGGTTGCCTACGGAAGAAGAGATTGGTAAAATTCTTAATAACATGAATACTGATTCTATTGCTGGTTCGGAAGGTTATACAACACAATTTTTCTAGCATTGTTGGCCTATTATTAAAATGATTTAGTTGATGTTGTTATTGATTTCTTTACTGGTAATCCTCTTCCTAGATATTTTTCTAGTACTTCCATCATCCTTATACCTAAATTTGAGAATCCTGAATCCTGTAGTGATTTCAAAACAATTAGTCTTTGTACTTTCTTTCATAAACACATTGCTAAAATGCTTGCCAATAGAGTTAGTCCTCTTCTTCAAAAAATTATCTCCCTCAACCAAACTGGTTTTGTTAGAGGAAGAGCTATATCTGATAACATTCTTCTTGCTCAAGAGCTGATTCATGATTTGGATGCTCCTAATATAGGTGGTAACATCCTATTTAAATTAGATATTTCTAAAGCATTTAACAACATCTCTTGGGATTTTCTCTTACACATCCTTCATTTGTTTGGTTTTTCTAAAAATTTCATTTACCTACTTAAAAATTGTATTAGCTGCTTGGTTTTCTATTATTCGAATGGTGAGGCCTTAGGTTTTTCCTTCTTCTCATGGTTTGAGGCAAGGTGACCCCTTGTCCCCTTCCCTATTTATTATTGCTGTGGAATACCTTTCTAGGAGCTTAAATGACCTTTTCAACAACAATCCTAGCATGTATTTTAGAACTCTTGGTGGTATACCTATCTCCCATCTTAGTTTTGCTGATGATTTCATTTTTTTTTGTAATACTTCCACCCATTACATTAAATGCATTAAGAATTTTTTAAATAATTTTGGTGAAGAAAGTGGTCTTTCTATCAATGAAGGAAAAAAGTTATTTTATTACCTCTTCTAAAATCTCCAATAACAAAATCAATCAAATCTTGAGAATCATTAATTTTAAACAACAACAACTACCTATTAAATATCTTGGTGCTCCTCTATACAAAGGAAAAAAAGAACACATCCCTTTGATGATTTAATCCAAAAAATTGCTAATAAAATTTTTGTTTGCGAATTTCACTTACTTTCTTTTGGTGGAAGCCTTACTTTGCTCAAGAGACCCTTATTTCCATGCCTCTATATCTTATTCAAACCATCATCCTTACTAATTCTAACTTAAATAGAATAGAACATCTCCTTAATAAATTTTTCTGGGGCTCTAACAATTCAACCAAAAAGATGCATTGGACTTCTTGGTATAAAAGTTGTGGCACCCTTACTAAGGGTGGGCTTGGCTGTAAGTCTATTCGTAAAGGTATTACCGCTTTCTCTCATAAAATTTGGTGGAATTTTAGGAGCAGTAATAGTCTCTGGGCTAACTTCATGACTGCAAATACTGCCAAGGTAAGCATCCTCTTATTTGCCCTTACAAAGTGGGTGACTCCCAGTCTAGAAAAGACTTTGCTCCATCAAATGGGAAGCTGAATCTCTTATATCTTGGGGGGTTAACTCTGGATCTTCTTTCTTTTGGCAAGATAACTAGATTGGCAGTGGTTCTATTGATGATTTCTTATCTACTCATTCTACTGCTGCTATTAAAGTGAACTCTTTTTGGATTAATAATAATTGGAATAATAGTAAACTCATTGATTATATTCCTATTTCTCTTTTAGATAAATTCACTAACATTCCTATCATTTCTAACAAGCCTGATCAAATTCTTTTTAAGCTATCTCACAATGGTGATTTTATCCTTAAAGAGGTCTAGAATCATATTAGAGAAGCCCATGGCTTCTCTGTGTTTTTATTTGGAATAACATTATCCCAATTTCCTACTCTATCCTTATTTGGAGAATTACGAATAATTTCATTCTTTGACTCTTTGATGTGGGGTAAAGGATTTGTTGCCATCCAAATGCTATTGTTGTTTTCACATTGAGAATGTGAATCATGTTTTTTTGTCAATGGAGCTATTGCCTCCAAATTGTGGGTTTGGTATGATGAACTTTTCAATATTAACCATTTTCATGGTTCTTTATCCTTATATCAACTTCTTGATGTTTATTTTCATAAAAGCGTGAAAGGTAACATTAAAGTAATTACGCCATCACTCTTATATGGTTCATATGGATGGAGAAATGATGCCAAACATTGGTATCCCTATGAACCACAAGAGGATTATTGCTAGAACTAAAGATAAAATTTGTGCTTTATTTAATGCTAGCTTAATTACTAATAACCACTTTAAACGGTGCAAATTTGTGGCAAATAAGTTGAGTCTTAGCTTGCACGAGATTCCCTAGAAAGAAGATAAGCTTATCTTTTGGAGAAAGCCTCATAACAATACTATCAAAATTAATACTGATGGCTTTGTCTCTTAAAATTCTTTTGGTTGTGGTGGCATTTTCAGAAACTTTAAAGGTAGTGTCATTTGTGCTTTTTCCTACACCCTTAAAGCTTATTTTGTTATCTTTACTGAATTAATGGCTGTTGATAAAGCTATAGGGATTTGTTTGCAAAAAGGTTGGCTCAATATCTGATTGAAGTGGATGAACTTTTGCTCATTGATATGTTGACTTCCACCAAGGTGGGAAACACAAATTTATACTACCTCCTTAATCATACTAGAGCTCTCCTCTCTGAGGTCTATTTTAAAATCACTCACATTTGGCATGAAGGAAATGCTTGTGCTGACTATCTTGCTAATCTAGGTGCTAGATTAGATGTGCTCACCTTTTTTGATCATTCTAGTCTTCCTAAACATTTGCATGGATTGGTTAATTTGGATAACTCTAGTTTACCTTACCTCAGAAATTAATTTACATTATGTTGTTGTTTTCTCGATTATCTATTTGCTTTGTCTGTATTTTCCTCTTTCTATTTTCCTTGATCTGCACTGCCCCCTTCTCGATTTTCTATTGCACTTACATTTTCCGGTTATCTTTATGGTGGTATTTAGTTCTTTTTCCTCATCTATTGGTTACCTGATGTTTGTCTTTTAACATGTTGGGTTCTATTTTTATTTGTTGATAGCCTTCTTACAAGGGATTGTCTGTTTTTGGACTAGGTTATCTTTCTTTTCTCAACCCTCATGGATCATTTAGTTACTTTGCTGATTATGTTCGATGTTTCCCTTTCTCTTCTTATTTTTGGGATTACTATTATTTCCCTATACGGTTGGGTTTTCTTTTGGTCACCTTTTCCTTCTATTTTTGCTATTGATGTTTGCTTAGCTGTTGGGCTATTTTCCCTTCATATGATGGATCTTTGGGCTGTTCATTTTTTGATTCATATCATGGCTCAGTTCTGTAATGACATAGCCTACATTCTCTTATGTTGGTTACACTATTTGGTTTGTTGTATTGGCTATCGACTGAATGGATTATTCAGGTTATTATGTTCAGCAGTCTATTTTTTATGTTGGATTTCTGCCCATCCTTTTGTTCTATTGATTGCCTCTCGGTTAGCCTCATTATTTTCTTTTTGTATGGGTTTTTATCTGGCGTGAGTTATTCTTAGCTCTATTAGACACTAATTATTATTGTGATCTAGCTATTAATAGGTGGATGTTAACACGTATTGCTCTGATTGGCTTTCATCACTATGGGGTGTTTTTTCCCACCATGATGAGTAATCTAGGTAGGGGTTTGTGTTGGCAATTCTTTCACATGCTTTGTTGGAATACATAGGTGATGCTTTTCTTTCAAGGGATTGGTGACATCCCTTTGCCAGGTTGAATAATGTTTCCTTTTCTTCTATAGTGTATTTTTCCATTGCTTGTTATGCAGGTATTAAAGATCAAATGATTTTCATCCAGTGGCAGCTGCCTTCCCCCAGGTATGTAGGCTATGATGGCTGGGATGATTTCACTCATAATTTGGTTGGTAGTAGCACTTGTGATGTAACCCTTCCTTTGAAGTTTGGATGCTCATGCTTGCAGCTACCCCATTCTTGTGTGGTGAGCAGCCTTCCTTCACACATTTCTCTAAATTTCTCTCACTCTCCTTGGTTTCTTCATTAATTTTCTTGTATTTCTCTACACTCCTTTCTCTAGATTTTATTTGGTTCGTGTTGTTTCCTTGTAGGTTCTTCTCTAGGTGGCATATGCTTCATCTTCACAACTTTTTTTGAATGCTATCCTCTGGCTTCTCTTTTTGGATACTTTTGATTCTCTTACTATTTTTATTTTCTCTTTTCTTTTCCTTTTTGTATGGTTGTACTTAGATAAAGGATTCACTCTGGGGTGATTATATTTGAGTAGATCTTGAGTTTATCCCCTCGGGACCTTGACCCCTGGCAATAAAATTCCTTTTTTTAAAATTAAAAAACCTAACCCTAATAACCCTAAACCCTAAACCCTAAACCACAAAACCCTAAACCCTAAACCTAAACTAACTAACTAAACTTTAAAACCTTAAAACCTAAACAAAACCCAACTAATCATAAACCTAAACCTAAACCATAAATCCTAAATCCTGTGTACCAATCTCTAAATCATAAACCCTAAACCCTAACCCTAAACCCCACAAACCCTAAAACCTAAAACCCTAAACCCTGCCCTGACCTAAAACTTAAAAAACCTAAACTAAATAAACCTTCAAATAAAATAATAAAAGAATAAACTAAATAAAGATAAAAATAAAATAAAATAAAACCTAAAATAAAAATAAAATAAAATAATAAAATAAAATAAATAAATAAAATAAATAAAAACTAATAAACTAAAATAAATAAATAAAACCTAAATTAAATAAAACTAAAATAAATAATAAAAAAAAACCTAAAATAAAAGAAATGTAAATAATAACCTAAACTAAAAAAATAAACAAAAAATAAATAAAAGTAAAACCTAAACCTAAACCTAAATAAAAAATAAACAAAATAAAATAAACTAAAACTAAAATAAATAAACTAAATAAAATATAAATAAAACTAAACTAAACAAAATAAAATAAAATAAATAAAATAAACATAAACCTAAAATAAAATAAATAAACTAAAATAAAACCTAAAACCTAAAAAAATAAAAATAAAACCTAAACCAAAACCAAAATAAAAAAATAAAACCTAAACCAAAACTAAAATAAAATAAACTAACTAAAAAATAAACTAAACCTAAAAATAAACTAAAATAAAAAAACCTAAACTAAAATAAATAAAACTAAAATAAATAAACTAAAAATAAAATAAAAAATAAACCTAAATAAAATTTAAAATAAAATAATCTCAAATAAACAAAAAATAAACTAAATATACTAAACAAACCTAAACCTAATGATTTACTTAATTTAAAAAAATATTAAACCCTAAATCTTAAACCCTAAACCCCAAATCTAAACCCTAAACTCTAAAAACCCTAAACCTAAACCTAAACTAACCCTAATGCCTAAACCTTAAGAATGGGGCGAACCTTGATGGCAGGAACATCACTGACAACTAGGCTCAGTCAGATTGGTTGAGGTGAGGCGGTGATTATCAGGTGGTGGGGTGGTTGGAGGTGTTGGTGGATATGGAGGTGGTCGTTGGAGTAGTGGTGGTTATGGAGGCGGGAGGAGCGACGAAGGTTACAGCCGTGGTGGTGGCGGAAGGATAGATCGTGGATATGATGGCATATCCTGCAACTCAAGAGGTTGGGGTGGTTCTAATGGGAACTACATAAACTAAAGAATGGCTGATCGATCTTCTGCTTATGGAACTGTGTCTTTATAGTAGATAAGGTTTTTACTTAGGTTTTTTATTTTCTCTATGGGTGCTCATTTTTTATGTATGTTGTCTCTTGTATCTTAAAATACTTGGGGTGCTACTTGGTTGATATAATCAAAAAGAAGAAATGTTGAATCTAAATTTGTTCTCCATTAAAAAAAACCTTATACCCTAAACTCTAATCCCTAAACCTTAAACACCAAACCTTAAACCCTAAACCCTAAACCCTAAACACTAAACACTAAACACTAAACCCTAAACACTAAAAATTAAACCCCAAAAACCTAAAAACCAAAACCTAAACTAAATAAAACCTAAAAATAAAAAAAAAATAAAACCTAAACCAAAATAAAATAATAAAATAAAATAAAACATAAATAAAACTAACCTAAACCTAAAGAAAATAAAATAAAATAAAATAAAAATTAAATTAAAATAAAATAAAGAAAACTAAAAAATAAAAACATAAATAAAATAAAACTAAACCAAAAATAAAAGTTAAAAAAATAAAATAAAATAAAATAAAACTTAAACCTAAAAAAATAAACCTAAAATAAATAAAATAAAACTAAAATAAAAACTAAAAAAATAACTAAACCTGAAATAAAATAAAATAAAATAAATAAATAAATCTGAACCTAAGCTAAAATAAACTAAACCTAAACCTAAACCTAAACTAAATAAACTAAAATAGTCTAAAAATAAACCTAAACCTAAATTAAAAAAATAAAATAAAAACCTAAACCTAAACCTAAAAATAAAAATTGAAAAAAAAACTCAACTAAAAATAAACCTAAACCTAAAAAATTAACTAAAATAAAAAACTTAAACTAAAATAAATAAACTAAACTAAATAAAAATAAAAATAAACTTGAATAAAAATAAAAAAATAAAATAAACTCAAATAAATTAAAAATAAACTAAATAAACCTACTGGTTTACTTAATATAAAAAAATTAAAACCTAAACCCACTAACCTAAATCCAAAAGCTATATCCCTACCAACACAAGCCCAAAACCCAAAACCACAAAATCCTAAATCCTAAACCCTAAACTTAAATCGTACACACATACATCTGGACTTATATCTACTCAAGTAGTGGGCGATTCTTATAGGAGTTTTGCTAACATAAAGATAGGATACTTGGGAAAATGTTCCAGTATGGGTGTCCTCCTAATCCACAAGTGAATATATATTTTGTTTATATGTTTTCGTGGACCCTGTTGGTGTACGAGGGACTACACTAAGAAGGGGCTATATCGGCCTTGACCTATCTCAAATTTACTAGACTAAGGGAGAATCTGCACATCCACAAGACTGATTCTCCAACCACAGGGGTGGTTACTAGAAAAGGGGAACTATCCAATATGATAGAAACTCGGGTAGTGTCTAAATAAGTCATGAAGGATGTGATCTAAATATAGTGCCCACAGGGGAGGTGTTGCTAGGGGCACTATCCTAAGCTCTAAAAGAAAGCCTATTACTGTACGGTGGCCAACTCAAGGAGAAAGCATAGTAGACTTACATCTGCCATGAGTGGTGTATCCTAAGGTGCGAGAACCAACTAACTTAAGGTGTATCCGTCAGTATGAGTGGTGTATCCATCAGTATAATGAGAACCAACCACCTAAGGTGCCCGTTGGTGTGAAACGATCAATCTAGAAAGAAAATGTGAAGGCTTACAACTTTCCAAGCTGATCATCGGGATAGATCATCGGTGGGATGATCTTTCGACCTAGAGAAACTACTAAGGGGAGCCGAGGAAGGACCAAACTTGAAAGCTTGGTCGGGGGAGCGCTAGGGGACTTATCCTAAACCTCAAATATACTCGACCCAGTCAGTGCACAAAGGTTAATCAAAGAAGAAAGTGTAGCTAACTCATCCTCTTAAATGAAGCCAACATGAGGTAGCTTTACCCCATGCGGTAGCTACTAAACTAACAAGGTGCTCGTCAGTGTGCAGTGGCCAAGTAAGGATCGAAAGCATAACATACTTACATCCCCAAAAGAATGAAGACCACTAGGTTGACACACTAATAGGGTAACACATCGCCCATAGAGCACTAGTGGGAGCAGGGGCATTATCTTAATTCAGAGTACCCCGAGACAAAAGATATTTTTTTATTTTATATGTTTGTGTGTAGTTTATATTTGTGTTTTGTTGATGAAGGATAGGACACCGCTCAGCTTCCTTGCACCTACCCTAAACACATTGTGGTGGATTCGCAAACAAGAATACTTTCAACATAGAAAAGATTGAATTTGAAATGGAATTTTCATTGATGATAATTATTTTCAAACATGATTTATAATATTTCTTTAAGTAGATCCCATTGATTGGAAGGATTGGGCGCTCTCCCTTATGATTAATAAGTTGATTAGATCCTCCTTGGTAGGCCTTCTATATGGGAAAAGGGCCTTCCTAAGTGGGTTCAAACTTGCCTCCCATCTTATGATGGGCAACAATCGGTCTCCTTAGAACTAAAATAAGCTCTCTTACTTGAAAAGCTCTAGGACAGAACAACTTATTATGAGCTTGAATCATTTTAGCTTTATATAACGCGAGATGTTGGCATGCCCAGCATCTCTCCTCAAACCAGCACTTTTAACCATAACTTGGTGTTACGCTTTTATTGTGATATTTCTACACAAAACTATCCTTAGTGATGGGAGTTAGACTTCTAATGGAAGAATGGATTGACCCATACACTAGGAGAAAGGTAGAGTTGGAGTTCTATATGTGTGTGGTAGGCCCACATGGCTTCAACTAACTTTGCTTGATTGTTGTTAAGTGTCTTCTTCAGTATTTGAATGAGAGTTTTGTTGAAAGCTTCTACTTAAGCCATTTTCCCTTAGGTAGTTGATTGTAGAATATCTCCAATCTATGTTGTGTCTCTAGGAAAAGTTGTTGATCTCAGTGCTCTTGAATGCAGTACCATTATCAGATATAATTCGAGGCACTGAACTATATACGATATGGTTCTAAACATTGGAGCACATGCTGACTTCTCTAAGTAGAATCACCTTCACCCATTTGGAAAAGTAGTAGTAGTTAAGATGAACGATGACCTTGGAAAGAGGATCAATGATCCCACTATGGTACTTTTCATGAGGCTAATGTAGGATGTCGAATGTTGGGTGGTTGGTGTAGGACCACACTTTGTATTTCACATTAGTGGCATCACCTAGCCATATCCATGCAATCTTTGATCATCAATGGCTACTAGTATCCTAGTCTCTTGATCTTGGCTTTCATCTTTAGACTGGATTGGTTGGATGCACATAATCTTGAGTATACCTCAGTCACAATCTTGCAATCTTCATGCTTGTCTATACAACATAACCACATATGATCGAAAGATTGTCGATACAAGACACCATCCACAAGAGAAGGAAAGTTCTCTGCTTCATCGATGAGCTTGGGACTTCTCTTGAGGTAGTTTTACCATTATTTAGGTAATCCATGAATGGTTGCCTCTAATCTAACTCCATCCTTCTTGGCAATGGCAACTCCCTTGAGGTACTTTTGATGAGTTCAATATCAATAAGATAAGACTTGTCTATTTTGGACCTTTATTGATATGGACTCATCATCGGACATGTCAACTCCTTAGCTTGGCTAAAAGCATATGCAATGGTGTTCTCTCCTTGAGGAATCTTATAAATGGTAACATTTGGGATTTAAACTACGCTCCATGGTGTACTTGTGGTAGCGATGGAGCTTGGGCTTTATAACCTCATAGGACCCTGATTTGGTTGATAACTATCAGAATCCCAAGATGGTGATGTTGATGCTTAGAGTAACTAACTCCCAATCGAGCCTTATATTGACTTCATTGATCCAAGATTGGACAAATGATATAAGAATCTCATCACATCATGATCTGGAGTTAAGAGAACTATTCCTACCCCTGCCTTTCCTAGAATAGTAGATTATGGTTCCTTTCCTCTTTGAGAGGAAGCCGCACCATCAAGATACATCTCCTAGTGGTGAATGTTAGTATCCCCTAAGTTCATGATTTATTCATCGAGGAGATCATCACTAAGTAGAGAGTCAAAGAAGTGGGTGTCTACTAAGAAATCTGCTACTTATCTTTTCACGATGAGGGGATATGAAGGTAATGTCAAATTGAGAGGATCATGGAATTCATGCCAACCATGCGGATAGCGTTGGTCGTCATGAGATACTATAGTGGATTGATCTTAGAGATTAAGTTCACCTTATGAGGAAGCATGTAGTGCTGTAGCTTTTGGGATGCAAAGATTAAAGCTAAGTAATGCTTCTCATTGGGTGGATAATTAGCCTCAATAGGGATTATGTGATGGCTAAGGTAATAGAGTGTGTTTTCCTTCCCTTTATTATTAGCTTGGGACAACAAAGCACCAACGAGTTGTCAACAAGTGTAAAGTATAAGGCTTGCAGGGGGGCTGCTAGAATTGGAGGCATCATCAGGTAATGCTTGATGTCTTCTTAGGCATGCTCACACTTGTCATCCCACTTGAACTTAGCATCCTTTTTGACAAGTGCAGAATGGTGACATCTTCCGATAGGTTGGATATAAAGCATCTTAGATACTAGCCTTGGAATGATCTGAGTTGAGTTAAACTTTTAGGGGGTGGCATTTCTAATATCACCTTGATCTTCTTTGAATCAATTTCAATTCCCTAATGTAGGATAACAAACTCAAGGAATTTCCTTGAAGTTACTCCGAATGTACACTTTAAGGGGTTCATTTTGAGATTAAATTATCTTAACTATTCAAAAACTACTCTTAAGTCAAAGAGATGGTCTTCCTTTTATCTAGTTTTAACCATGAGATCATCTAACTCAACTTGATGATGAATGAGTTCATCAAAGATTTGAGTCATAGCCTGGTAGACAACATTTTAAGGCTAAAAGGCATGCCTCATAGGATTAGATTCCAATGGATTGCTCTAAAAGTAGTGTTTCTTTCATCTTCAGAGGCCATCTTTATTTAGTTATATCTAGATGAGCCATCCATGAAGAGAAGGCGCATGAGATGAGGCAATGTCAACCATTAGCTCGGGATTGGTAGTGGAAATTCATATTTTGGACATGCCTTATTTAAATTTCTAAAATCGATGCATATGTGAATTTGGCCATTCTTTTTCTTAACTGGATGACAATGGCTAACGGTAGGGTATTTTTCTTCTTGGATGATGCACATCAATCAATTTCTTGACTTCATAAATGACTATTACATCTAATCACATTCTAGGAGCTTGCTTGATAGGTTTAGCAGGCTCTGGTTTATGGACCTTCGAGCCAATCAAGCATCTTTTCACAACTCCATGCAAAATAGTCCTTAAACTCAGTCAATAGCCTGACTAAGTCATTGGTTTCAATTTTATTCAACAAAGAACTGATGTATGTCAGGCGTGGATCTTCTTTTAGTTCTAAGTTGATTTCCTTGAGCTCATCAATGGTTGACTTGATCTCTTCTTCAAACTTTGGCTATGCATCTTTGACTTTAAAATCATCTGGATCATCTGATGTTTCTAAGCATAGCTCCTCATATGAGTTAATATGATTTGAAAGAAAATCTATCGATTTCAAATGATTGGTGATGGTAGGATGTCATCATGATTGACCACTATATCGATTCCTAGTCCCGGTCTTGATTGAGAGCTTTTGCATTTGTTCTTCCATTTTCTTTCAAAGTAGTCTAACATGCACTTTGACCAAGTATGTGGGATTAACCCTTTCTTTGCTAAATTATGAACACAAGGCAAGTACCAATCAAAAGGTAATTCTATTAAATCTTTATATGAATCATCCTCAAGTTCTACATCAACTTCTTGACTTAAGGATGATGAACCCAGAAAGAACCTCTGAGACTTCACACCTGTGGATGACTTAGGGGCTTCCTTAACTACCAAACCTTCTACTTTTTGAGAGGAAAGTGGGGTTAGAGCTAAGGTTCCCAACTAATGCCTAACTATTTCACATAAAGACTTGCATACACTTATGCTTTGCTTTGGAGCCTACTCTTCATCGTTATCTGGCATAAGTGTCACCTCCAAGGGAATCTACTATTAAGAAGAGCTGGCTGGTGTGCTAACCATATAAGACTGCTCCTATGAACTAGATTCTAAGTCGATATGGATAGTAGGTGTACTCTTGGTAGCTGGGACAAATCTTCTATTGGGTGGCCAATAAAGAGGTTTTCCAACCTTGGGACTACCTCTGAAGTGGCCTCTTCATCTGCATGGTGGAGCTCAGGTCATCGTACCCATATGTTTGAATGGAGTAATGAACTATGGGTGGAATTTAATGTCAGACTCCACTTCCTCCTCCAAATCTATTTTCACTCCCTTTTATTTTATTCTTCATTTTCTCTTTTCTTTTTTTTCCTTTTCTCTTTCTCTTTCTTTTTCTTTATCTTTTTCTTTTATTTTTTAAACTTTTTCTAAGTTTATGAAAGTAGACTTATCAATTTTGAGGGAGGTACTATGACACATCCTCATCAATGTCAACCTCATGAACTGTAAGTGGCTTGAGAACTCCTTTGACACAGCAGACGATCCCACCTCTCATGAACTTCATACACAGATGTAGAGAGGATGGAACTATGTTGTTCTCATGTATCCATGGTCTACAACGCAAAGCCTTGAAAGATGTGTTCAAGTCTATAATGTGAAACTTGGCTTCGTTCTTCCAATCATCTATCTCCAAGGGCAACACTATGGAGCCTAAGGCCTGTTGACCTCACTTTTGGAGTGCAGATTCAATCTTCCCATCTTAGACTTAGGAGACTTCTAGAGACTAAGACTTCTTTAGTCATAAGACACTTCTAACAATTAGGTAAACACTTAACCTAAGCCTAAAGACTTAGAAGGGTTAACCATATAATTAGGTAATGCCTCGGGATTAGGATAATCCACACCCACAACCCAAATCCAATCCATGTTCACCTTCTCAAACAAAAACTTAAGTTTTATTCAAACATCAAATTCAAATTCAAATCCAAATGCAAATCCAAATTCCAAAACCAAATGATTGAATTCCATGATAAAATCCAAACTTAAAACCCTTCCTAAGCCATATGACCTATCCTATGGCCAAATCCTAATCCAAATCAATCAAAAATTAATCAATTTTCTCATAATCAATTTATATCTTCAATCATCTTCTAAATATAAATCAAATCTTTGCATTCAAATGATCAAAAATAAATTGAACTAAATCAAACTAAATTAAATTAAATCAAAACCCTTCCTAAGCCATATGACCTATCCCATGGACTTAGCCAAATATTAATCTAAATTAAGTCAAACTCAATTTATTTTCTCACAAATCAATCATATTTTCAATCATCTTCACAAATTTAAATGAAATATATATTTAAATCATCAAAACTAAATCAAACCAAATAATAATCCAAACTTAAACCACATGACCCAACTCCACGAACTTAGCCAAATTCCTTCATTCAAAAACCCAAATTCAATTGATTTTCTCATGAATCAATCATACCTTCAATAATATTCACAAATATAAATGAAATATACAATCATCATGCCAAACCAAAATCAACCCAAGTCAAACCCAACTTAACCCTTTTGACTTGAAATATTCAAATGAACCAAAACCCATTTGAACCCAAGCCAGTTGCAATTGAATTTATATATCAATCCCAAATCCATAAATAAACTCAACTACATCTAACTCAACCCAAAATCAAGCAAACAAAACCCAATTGGTCCACTTGACCTAAAGTGGCCAATTTGACCTATTTGAGCCAAGTTCTAATCCTACCCAATTTGGATTGAACCAAGCCCATCAAAACCTCCCATCATGATTGTTGAATCACCTAGGTTGATCAATTGTCATAAATATTATCCAACTCAACTTGGTCATTTGACTAAGTCAACCCTAACCCATATGAACCCAAACTAGCCAAATTACAACCTAAGTTAAATCCTTGAAACCAATGATTCATACCAAATCAAAATCATATTTGAATATGACTTGACCTTCAATTGAGTCAAACCAAACCCAATTATCTCTCTTGACCCAAGTTAAGCCAAATTGACCTAAAAGACCAAATTGGGTCAAATCAAATTATAAACCAAATTGATTGCAACCAATGGCTCAATTTTATTCTAAATTGATTGTTAAACCTGACCAAAGCCATGATTGGACCCAATTGAACCTAATTGACCTAAAGGTTCAAGTTGGCCTAAATCAAACCAAATCCAAATTAAGTGATATGAAAGCCTACAATTATCTTCAAAACTAAACCCAAACCAACAAAGAAGTCAATTGGCCAATTTGGTTAAATTGGTCAACATAACCCATTTGACCCAAATGTATTCAAATGAGCCAAAATCAAATCTAAGCCAAACTAAACCAAACCAATTGAACCAAAATATTTCAAATGATCATATGAACTTGACCCTCTTAGTTTGACTTTTGACCAATTGGTCAACTTAACCTAACAATTTGATCTCAATGAATCAAATTGAGCCAAACCTAACCAAATCAACTCCAATTGACTTGAAATTTGGGCTAACCCACTTTTGGCTCATTTCAAAATCAAATCCAATGTCAAATGATCATTCTACCCTTAGGTCAAGGGCATCACATGAGACAAATCACCCATGTAAGTGGTCATTTCCATTCCTTGCCACTTGGTACTCTCTGGTCCACCTAGGCACCTAGGACATTGCCCCAACTAACAAGGGTTGTTGGGTTGTCCACCACCATGGGAGGTGAAATCACCTCACCCTTCCCATTGGCATTTGAAACCCATAAAACACCCATGATTCCTCTTAGCGACCTCCACCTCCTTCAACCAAGCAAGCCAACTCACCTCCTCCCATTAACACCCACGAGATGGTGGATGACCACTAGAAGCCAAACCAGATCCAACCATCTTATCAAGATGAAGGGGGGTATACACCCCTCATTTCCTCAAACACACACAAAATCATTCCTTCAGCCCTAGCTACCCAAGTTGCTAGAGCCATTCTCTAAGCTCTTAAGCTTGTTCCTCAATCATGCCATTCTCATCCATCCCAAAATAGGACACTCCCATTTTGTATAACTTCCCATTTCTCCATCAAACTCAAATTAACTTTGCACACACCTTCCCTAGGCCTCATCAGAGCAGAATCATCTCCCAAGCTTCAAACGAGGTGGGACTTTGATCAAAGCCAAGCTCCAAATCATTAGTTTTCCCCTTCCAAGAGAATGACGAGGAATTGATCCAATTGCTGCTCAATAGGGCTTCATCTCCACTAGATGAAGCTTCCTTAATCATTCAAGTTGCTAGTCTTGAGCTCTGGCAAGGTATGCTTCCAAAACCAATCCTTAAGAAAAAATGGGTTGGAGATTTTTGAAGAAAACTTGCATCTCGTGTGATCTTTATCATTGGATCCCCTCTGATCGATGTCGTGAAGGTGTGGGATCCTTTTGGAGTTGATCCAAGCTCGGGTAAGCTTGGATCACGTGAACAATGGTGGACGGACTCCATTCTCCCTCACTCACGTCACGTTAGATCACACACCATCTGTTCTACATGATCAAAATGGATGGTTGTGATTAGATCTACAAGATCAATCTAATTTAGTCCTATTAAGTTGTGGGCTTAATTGTAGATCTTTAGGTGTTTAATAACCTAAAAGAGTTTAATGAAATTATGGTTAGTCCGCATGTGTGGGAAAACCATAAGAGTAATTAATTAAGTATCTTAATCTAATTAACATTTAATCATGAGCCAATTGCATTAGGCCCCTTTTATTTCTTATGATCATTGCAAGTTTATTTTCCATGAATATCTTGTTGGCTCATAATTATTTAGTTAATTACATCAAGCTGACATTAGTATTGATAATTAATTCATCTAATTAAGGGTTCAACTTAATTGATACATAAAATAAACTTAATTACATTTTCTTAAATTAAATCAAATCACTAATGTGCGAATGGGGTTAAAATAGCAAGTGATGATTTCTCTTCACCTCTTTAAATCAAATCAAATCCAAAACTTAATTAATAAAGAAGCTTTTGTTTGCTTTAAATAATCTTATTTGATTTTATTGTCCTTAAGAACTAGTTTGGTTGAATGAATCACATGCTTATATTTGATTGTCCTCTTTCCAATCATGTTAAATTTGGTATGTCATTTGAATTCATGCATCCATCTTTTCAAAATCAAGTAAAATAAAATGGATTTCATTTATGTAAGCTTGCATGTGTTGATTTAATTTAATATATGCATGGCTATTATCACTATTAAATCAAAATGTATTTTTCAAAAGCTTATAAATGAATAATAATATGTGTTATGATGCTAGTTATAAATACATAAGAAATGCATGTGCTTATAGCTTAAGTGTTTGAATGTTGAGTTCTCTTTCCTCTATTTATATAAGATTGAATAGTAATGGGTATATAGTCGGACATCTAGGAACATGAGGCTTTATTAAAAGAATTTGATGACCTCATTTCCATGGTTTAATAATGGCACGCATTACCCATTTGATTTCATTCTTATGTATTTCAACATTAGAATTTTGATAGAGCTTTAATTCATATATATATATGAATGATTCAATAAAAAAATATACAATATTTGCATGGTTTTCTTTCCTTCATTTATGTATACATCCATGTGTGTCCAAGATAAGCAAGTATATAGTCTAGACATCTAGGATACAAGGCTTTAGTTAGCAAGGAGGTCATTTGATTATCTCACTTCCCTGGTTTTTAACAATGACACATACTTGTCTTTGTACATGTATATGTATATGTGATTAGAGAATGAAAATCCCATTTTACATTAAAATTGGATGCATTCTTAATTGACTAAGTGATTGAATTAATTAACCATATGATTTGGAGCTTACTTCCTATGTTCATGTATACGAATTTACATATGTTTGAATGTAAATGGGTATATAGTCTGGACATCCCAAGAATATGAGGCTTTAGCTAGCTCCAAAGAGGTCATTTGATTATCTCACTTCCTGGTTTAATATGGCACATACATGCCTCTTATCTCCTTTTTTATATAAGAATTTGGAAAAAGTTTTAAATTAATATGTTTAAATAATTCAATCAAATAAAATATAAATTCTAAACATGCACATACAGTCATCATTTAAGTGTTATAAAATATGTTGCATGTATAGATACACTTAGGATTAAATCATATGCATGTTATTTACAGTAGTAATTCAATTAAATTAATCTTAAGATGCATTTCATTTTTTAATAGGATTATTTAAAGTGAACTTAAACTGAGGATTAATTAAATCAATTAATAAGCCATTCACTAAAGAGAACTAAATCAAATTAATATATTTTAGAAAGTGACTTAAGATAGGGATAAAAGAGGGCATTCCTCTTTTCCTTTCTTTATAACACTAAGTTGCTAAGTGTAATGAAATGAAACAAAAGAATACATAAATTAAAATTCTCAAATCAATTAAACTACTTCAAGTAAAATCAACCTTTCATGTTAAATTAAATCCCTACACTTAGAAAATACAACACTAATGCTAACAAGACTTACCACACAAGCCTTAATACACACATTAGAATTAAGTCACAACTTCTAAGTTAAGTTGATGTGATGTATGTTTTGTTTTATGATGTATTATTTTAGATTGGATGTTAGGGTGTATGCTTCATAGGCGATGATAGGCCAATATTAGCTAATCATATTTTTTGTAGGGGTTATGCTTAAGGATGCTTAAAAATAAATGTGAATGCTTTTTTTGCATGTTGCTTAAATCCTTAGCATAATCCAAGTTAGGACATGAGTTACCCATGTGTAGGGTAAGTTCAAATTATCAATACAACTGCTTGAAATTATATGTATATTTAGCTAACCACTATTTTGCATGTGTAGTTAGATTTAATTTTAACACAAAAATGTAATTTTTGCAATAGAATTATGATTAGTGCTATGGGGATTAGGATGAGATGGCGCTAGAAGGCTTTGTCACGGGGTGCCCTGATGCCTTTGAAGCAAGCACCATTCAAATCAAAAAAGAACCAAATCAAAATGGAGATATGAAGAAAGAAGATCCCCATAACATTTAATATAATTATAATTATTCTTTCATATTCTAGGTTGTATAAGGGTAGAGCTCGGCTACCCATCTTTCTCTCTTCTTATCTGGTGTACGCATCGACCTTTTATTCTTTTGATAGTTTATATAATTGTTTGATGTTATGTTTACATTGTGCATCAGGATGACATGCTTTTCATAGTTTTTTAAATGATTAATGCTTTAATATGTGGCTTGTACACGATTAGGATCTTAAGATAAAAATAACTTTTCTACCCAACTAATCACTCATAACTAAATTTTAAAAAACTCATAAGCTCATCATAAAGTCTAAGACATAAATAAGATGATAATAGATTTAGCAACTCTTAGATATGATTGTATCATGCATGCATATTCTTTCTCTCTTGAACATGAAGGATCTCCATCCTTGATAAAGGAATGCTTGACTTGTGAGGGCATCCCTTGGAGAACACCTTTCTCTAGTTGATTTGACCCATAACCAATTTTATCATGCATTTAGGCATAAGAAATCCTAAAGCCTATGTCAAAATGATGTGTCTAAAATAAAATAAAATTTAAAAAAAATTTACATCTATAGATTAAGTCATATGCTCATACCACTTATGCTCTAGTCTCTTAGGGTGTGTTTAGGACTTTAGTCTCTTTCTAATTAAATAACTACCCTAGTTATCTTTCAATTCATAAGAGCACACTAGATGGTATTAAAATCATAGGAGGAGTTTGTTGGAGGCCACTCTAGGTGGTTATAAGTCTAGAAGTTGGATAATTTATTCTCTCTTGTGGAGGTAAACCCTTATGTCCACCTGTCGCATAATTTTAGGTCTTATTTAGCTCATACTAAAGCTCTCTAGATTTAGGATCTGAAGTAGCTATTTCCTTCAGTCTATGAGCATAAATCCTCACCTCTTAGGTATTCCCACAATCTTGTGTTGGTGGATTATAAGCCCTAGTAATCTAATTAAATTTCAACTCAAAACATATAAATCTCCTCAACTTCAAAATTATAAAGCCCAACTATATGATAGATTGGAATGCTTACTAGGCTTCCTAATATCATGAGAATTTCTTACTTATTTCATTTATATTCCAAAAATAAGTCTTTTCCTTGAAGTTTCCCAATTGACTTTCCAAAATAACAATCCTTTCATATTAACCTTGAAATGTTTGGAGATGATAATTGTCTACTTTAATCAAGAATATTCTTAGAAAATTTCATTTCCTAAGATGTAATTAACTATGGAGGCTTGCCACCATAGGAAACTTAAGAATCGAGTATAATATAAACCTTGCTTTATTCATCCATGTAAAGTTTGGGGAAAATCTCTAGTACATTCAAAGAACCATCATGCCTTAGGAGTCCTTAATTACGTGATTAAGTCTATTGTAGGGTGATTCATCTATCATTCGAGATAGTATATCATGCTTTAATGTTATACCCCATCACCTCAAAAGTACCCTATGTGGTGTCCCACTACATCCATAAACACCACACAAGGCCTCTTCTTGTTCATTGAATCCTCTCAACATCATCCATTCTTTTTGGAGTTTGAAGATCAGATAGGAAAGGGTTCATAGACTCATAATGTTGACTGATACACCTACTTCAACTAGAACTCTAAATAGCCTATATCTACCAACATCCACTATAATGTAAACAGGCAGTGCACAGTCATCCCTAGGAGTAAGTCTTCATCACTGAATGTAACTCCTAAGATGCCCTTCGAGTGGCATGCCTCCTCTTTAGTAGTAGCTAGCTGAGCTAAACATATCTCTAGATCAAGTAAGGGCTTGATTAGAGATTCCTTCATTTATTTGGATAAGATAAGGGCGTTGTATATGCTTAACTTAGCTAAAAACTTTCTAAGGTGAGCTAGGACATTGTAATCAACTCTACCGTGGTCCTCTACAAGCATATCCATGGGTAGAGCATCCTATGGAGGGGCTATCTGCTCACTGGTACTAATGACTTGCTTAACCTTATCTTGAGGTGCTTCCCTAGGAGGTAGAACTTTGCCACTACATAGGTTGACTTCAGTGACTTCCTACAATGATGAGCTTGTGGAAAGTTCTACCTTCTCATCGGGCATACCTACAACTTTTCCTATGGGATCCTCATAGTCAGTTGACTCCAAGTAAATCTCAAGAGGTGAACCCGATTGTTTCAGAGAAGGATTGTATGAATCTGAATTAGAAAGGAAAGGATTGAAACTACTAAAGCTATTATTTTTATTTAAACTCAGAGCGCTTTCAATAGGAATAAAATCAAGAGCATAAGAAGTAGACAATATATAAGTAGAATCAGCATACTTCATAAATTTCTTTTTGGGTGGAGGTACATAATAGAAATCAAGTAAAGTAAGCAGAGTAAAGGATTTAGTGCCCTTATCCATAGATACAATGCTCCTGCTATTAGAAGAGCAGCTAGTAGAAGAGTGGTAGCTACAACGACGGAGAGAGTACGGACTGAACGGTGTTGCTACTAGACTATCCCCCAAGTATGGTGAGTCGTCACCGGGCTATCACCCTCCCTGAGTTGTCCTTTAGAACTAGCAAACCTTCCTGGTGTTGGAGGTTTGAGCTTATTTAGCCACTAAAAGGAAAGCTTCTTGATCTTAGAAATGATCTTCGTAGAGGTTCGAGATAGGGAGATATCCTAACCTTCTTTGTTCTTAAGAGGATCGCAAGTATCCCCAAGGATTACTCTAACATAATTGGATGGTTGTTCTAATAAGTATTCCTTAGGGATAACTATGGCTCTAAACTTGTAGCTAAGCACAAGCTAATCCTTAAAAGTGATACAATCCTTTAAGACATGGTCTAACATTCGGTGGTAGGGGCATAACTAGGATCATCACTCTTGCCCACTTCCTCCGCATTGTAGGCTCTGCAACTAAAAGTCAAGTTGCTTTAAGAGATTCTTAAAGATTTTCCTAATTACCTCCCTCTTGAATGAATATGGCTTTCAATCTATCGAAGAGTAGGTGGAAAGTAACTACCGTCGATGGATATGAATACCATTATTGGGTAGGACGAGGTGGTGGAAATGGTCATTGTGGTGGCTATGGTGGCCGGTATGATGGCTGAGGTGGTGGATTAGGAGGTGGTAAAGGAGGTTGTTGAGCTCATAGTCTCTCCTACTTAACTCTGGTTGGTTTCTTCCCTCTGTCCACTAACACAACTATCCATGGCTTCTTCTCAAACACTTTCTGCTGCTTGGGCCTAGATGATTGGTTGGGAAAGGACAACTATTTGGCTTTCTCTTGTTGGCTAGCCATTTTGTTTATTAATTTCTCAAATATTTTGATGTTAAAGCCCTTAAGAATGAAGTCGATCGGGCCATGGATATTCTTGAGAAGAATCTCAATGGCATGTTGTTTGGGCAGCAATGGTTCTCATTTCATACTCAGGTTGCACCACCTGAGAATGTAATCAACAAGGGACTCGTTGAGTTTCTATTGCTCTACAATTTGGTCACATGTAGTCACCCTCTACTGCAAACCTCTTGATGAAGAGCTACTCCAACTCAAAAAAAGTTTTCACCGAATCAAGGCTATTCATACCAATCAAATGCAACAATTAACAGACTACTAACGAAAAGGCAGAAGAGGAGTGCATTGCTGCCATCGGTGATGCAACAACTGGCTCTAAAGTGTGCAATGAGTTATCGTGGGTTCCCGCTGCCATCAAAGATCTTGAAGGATGGTGGCACAAAACCCTAAATAAAATAAAACAAACCTAAAAAAAAAATAAACCAAAATAAATAAAAATATAACCTAAACCATAAACTAAAAAAAACCTAAACCTAAAATAAACAAAATAAAATAAACATAAACATAAACTAAAATAAACTAAACTAAAATAAATAAAACCATAACCATAACCTAAAATAAACTAAACCAAAACCCTAAGCTAAATAAAATAAAATACACTAAAAATAAACCTAAACCTAAATTAAAAAAAACCTAAAATAATAACCTAAAACCTAAACCTAAGAAAATAAAATAATAACCTAAACATAAGCCTAAAAAGAAAAAATAAATCCTAAACCAAAAAAAATAAAATAAAAATAAAACTAAACTAAAAAAATAAACATAAACCTAAACCTAAACCTAAAAAATAAACTAAAATAAAAAACCTAAACTAAACAAAATAAACCTAAAATAATAAACTAAACTAAATAAAAATAAAAAATAAACCTAAATAAAATAAACTAAAATAAATAAAAAATAAACTAAATAAAGCTAAACCTACTGGTTTACTTAATTAAAAAAACCATAAATCCTAAATCCTAAACCATAAATCCTAAAGCCTAAAAAACCCTAAACCCTAAACCCTGAACCCTAAAAGTATAAATCGTAAAACCCTAAACCCTAAACCCTAAACCCTAAACCCTAACCCTAAACCCTAAACCCTAAACCCCAAACCCTATACCTAAACCTAAAGTAACTAAATAAATTTAAAAATAAACCTAAACCCTAAAACCTAATAAACATAAACCAAAACATAAACCCTAAGAATGGGCAGAACCTTGATGGCAGGAACATCATCCAACTGCTGGCCTAGATCTGGCGATGGAGAAGGCGAGGTTATCGATGGTGGTGGGGGATGTGGAGGTACTGGTGGATATGGAGGTGGTGGTCAGAGCAGTGGTGGTTATGGAGGTGGGAGGAGCGATGGAGGTTATAGTCGTAGTGGTGGTGGAGGGAGAGATGGGGGATTGGTGGATCTCACTACTTAAGAGACCATGGTGGTTTTGATGGGAACTAGAGAAACTAAAGAATGGCTGATCTGATTTACTGCTTATGAAATTGTGTCTTTATAGTAGAGATGTTTCTAGTTATCTCGAGATTTTGATTTGCTCTATGCATGCTCATTTTTTATCTATGCCATCGCTTGTGTCTTAGAAAATTGGGGTGTTACTTGGTTGCTGAAATCGAAAAGCAAAAATGTTTAATCTGAATTAAAACAATGAGCATTTCCTCAATTAAAAAAACAAGAAACCCTAAACCCTAAACTAAAACCTAAACCCTAAACCATAAAAACCCCAAACCCTAAACCCTAAATCCTAAAACCTTAAACCCTAAACCGTAAACTTTAAAAATAAAATAACTAAATAAACCTAAACCAAAATAAAATAAATAAATAAAATAAAATAAAAACCTAAGCTAAAACCCAAACCTAAACCTAAAAATTAAATAAAATAAACTAATAAGAATGAAATATAATAAAATAAATAAAAACCTAAACTAAACTAAAAAATAAAGTAAACCTAAGAATAAAAAACTTAAATAAAATTAAAACTAAATGTAAAATAAAAATAAAATAAACCTAACACAAACCTAAAATAAAATAAAATTAAAACCTAAGCTAAAAAATAAGCCTAAATATAAAACCTAAAAATAAATAAAAATTAAAACCTAAACCCAAAACTAAAAAAAAAAACCTAAACCTAAACTAAAATAAACTAAACTAAAATAAATAAAACCTAAACCTAAACATAAAATAAAATAAACCTAAACCCTAAGCTAAATAAAATAAAATAAACTAAACATAAACCTAAACTTAAACTAAACAAATTAAACCTAAAAATAAACCTAAAATAAAATCTAAAACCTAAACCTAAAAAAATAAAATAAAAACCTAAACCCAAACCTAAAAATAAAAAATAAATCCTAAACTTAAAAAATAAAATAAAAATAAATCTCAACTAAAAAATAAACCTAAACCTCAAAAATGAACTAAAATAAAATACCTAAACTAAAATAAATGAACCTAAAATAAAAAAACCAAACTAAATAAAAATATAAAATAAACATAAATAAAAATAAAAAATAAAATAAACTAAAACAAATAAACTAAATAAACAAAAAAAGAAATGTTGAATCTGTATTTGTACTCTGTTAAAAAAAACCAGAAACCCTAAAAGCTAAAATAAAACTTGAACCCTAACCTTTAAGGCTAAATACTAAACCTGAACCCTAACCCTAAGGCCTAAACCCTAAACCCTAAAAAACCCTAAACCCTAAACCCTAAACCTAAACCCTAAAACCCTAAACCCTAAACCCTAAACCCTAAAACCTGAACCTTAAACCAAAATAAAATAAATTAAATTAAATTAAATCAAAACATAAACTAAAACCTAAACCTAAACCTAAACCTAAACCTAAAAAGAAAATAAAATAAAAAATAAAAAATAGACTAAAATAAAATAAAATAAAACCTAAACTAAACTAAAAAAATAAAAAATCTAAAAAAACAAAAAGTAAACTAAAATAAAATAAAAGAAAAACTAAATAAAAACCTAAACAATAAGCCTAAAATTAAAACCTAGAAATAAAAAAAATAAAAAATTAAACCCTAAACTAAAAAAAACATAAACCTAAAATAAACAAAATAAAATAAACCTAAACCTAAACTAAAATAAAATAAACTAAAATAAATAAAACCTAAACCTAAACCTAAAATAAACTAAACCTAAACCTTAAACTAAATAAAATAATATAAACTAAAAATAAACCTAAACCTAAACTAAAAAATAAAACATAAAAGTAAACCTAAAATAAAAACCTAAAACCTAAGTCTAAAAAAATAAAATAAAAACCTAAACCTAAAAATAAAACATAAAACCTAAACCAAAAAAATAAAATAATAAAATAAGAGCCTAGCTAAAGATAAAAAGCCTAAAGCTAAACATAAAATAGATTAAGATAAAAAAATCTAATCTAAAATAAATAAATCTAAAATAAATAAAGTAAACTACCAAAAAATAAAAAATAAACCTATATAAAAATAGAAATAAAATAAACCTAAATAAATAAAAATAAACTAAATAAACAAAAGATGAAATGTTGAACCTGAATTTTTTTCTCTCTTCAAAAAATAAAAACCCTAAACCCTAAACTAAAACCTAAACCCTAAACCTAAAACCTAAACCCTAAACCCAAAACACTAAACCCTAAAAACCTTAGAACCTAAACCCAAACCCAAAACCCTAAACCCTAAAACCCTAAACCATAAACCCTATACCATAAACCTAAACCCTAAGCTCCCCTAAACCCAAATCCCAAAAAAAAAAAAAACTAAACCCCAACCACTAGACCCTAAACCCTTAAAAGCTAAAAATCTAAACCTAAACTAAATAAAACATAAAAATAAAATAAATAAATATAAATCTAAACCAAAATATAAAAAAAAACATAAAGGAAATCCTAAACCTAAACATAAACCTAAACCTAAGCCTAAAAAGAAAAAAAAATTAAAATAAAATAAAATAAATAAAAACCTAAACTAAATTAAAAAAACCAAAATAAAATAAAAACTTAACCTAAAATAAAAATGAAATAAAACTAAAATAAAATAAAATAAAAACTAAATAAAAATTTAAACCTAAAAGTAAAAAATTAACCTAAACCTAAACTAAAGTAAATTAAAACCTAAAACCTAAAATAAAATAAACCTAAACCTAAAATAAATAAAACTTAAATAAACCTAAAATAAAATAAACTAAACCTAAACCTAAACTAAATATAATAAAATAAACTAAAAATAAACCTAAACCTAAACTAAAAATAAAACATAAAAGAATTTAAGGTAAAACCAAAACCTAAATCTAAAATAAAATAAAACTAAACCTAAACCTAAAATAAAAATAAAACCTAAAAAAATAAAATAAAATAAAACTAAACTAAAAATAAACCTAAACATAAACTTAAACCTAAAAATAAACTAAAATAAAAACATAAAGTAAATACACTAAACTAAATAAATAAATAAATAATCAAATAAAATAAAAATAAAATAAAATTAAACTACTAAATACCTACATACTTTAATTTTAAAAGAATTATAAATAAAAAAACCCTGCCCCCCTATGCCCCTAAATCCTAAACTCCAGGCCTAACTGACTAAACCTTAAACCCTAAAAATAACCTGACCCCTGAGCCTAACAACCCTCCCCAGGCTACCTAAAACCCATCCTACCATAAACCCTAGGCCCTAACCTATCATGGGCCCTGAGCCACAGGCTCTAGCCACTGGGCCTACCTGACCCTGAGCCTAAACTAAATACTAAAATGGCCACTAAAACTCTCTAATATTGGGACCCTGGCCAAAACCTGACCATTCCTACTTAAACTAGGCCCTGACCTCCAAACTGGACACCATGCCCTGGGCTTTAACCAAGAAACCTGAGCCCCAGGCAGACCTACCATGACCCTAAATCATAGACAAAATGAGCCCTAAAGCTACTGATCAACCCACACCTGGCCTGCTACCCTAAGACCTGGACCCAAAAGATAAACACTAAACTTACCCTCAAAAACTGACCTAAAATAAAATAAAATAAAACTAAAATAAACTAAAATAAAAAAACTAAAATAAATAAACCTAAATTAAACTAAACTAAATAAAAAAAAAATTAATAAAAATAAAAATAAATAAATAAACTAATAACCTAAACCTACCCATTTAATTATAAAATCCTTAAACCCTAAATCATAAGCCCTAAACCTAAAAAAATAAACCCAAAAATAAAATAAAATAAAGACTAAATAAAATCCTAAATTAAAAAAAAACCTAAAAATAAATAATAAATAAAACTTAAATCTTAAACCAAAAAGAAACCTAAACCTAAAATAAAAATAAAATAAACCTAAACCTAAAATAAAATAAACTAAATTAAAATAAATAAAACCTAAACCTAAAGCTCAAATAAACTAAACCTAAACCTGAACCTTAACTAAATAAAATACAATAAACTAAAAATAAATCTAAACCTAAACTAAAAAATTAAAACCTAAAAATAAACCTAAAATAAAAAAACCTAAACCTAAAATAAATTAAAAGCATAACCAAACTTATTAATAAAAAATAAACCTAAAAAAATAAAATAAAATAAAACTCAACTAAAAATAAACATAAATTAACATAAATAAAGCATAAAATAAAATAAATTAAACTAAATAAAAAAAATAAACCTAAATAAAATAAAAAAAATAAAATAAACTCAAATAAAGAAAAATAAACTAAATAAACTAATTAAACTCTACATTAATTTTTTTAAACCTTGAACCCTAAATTGTAAACCCTAAACCCTTAACCCTAAAACTAACCATAAAAAAAATTAAAAAAAAATAAAAAAATAAAAAAAACCATAAAACTAACCATAAACCCCAAACCCTAAACATACTACCCTAAACCCTATACCCTAAAACCTTAAACCCTAAACCCTAAACCTTAAACCCTAAATCCTAAGCCCTAGACCTTAAACCCTAAACCCTAAAACCCTAAACCCTAAAACATACAATGTTAAACTGTAAACCCCAAACTCTAAACCCTAAAACCTAAACTATTCTTGAACTCTAAACCCTAAACTAACCATAAACCCTAAGAATGGGTAGAACTTTGATGGCAGGAACATCACCATCAACTAGGCTCAGTCTATATCTGACTGTGGAGCTGAAGGTGAAGGCGGTGGTTATCGTAGGGGTGGTGGGGGATCTGGAGTTGTTGGTGGATATGGAAGTGGTGGTCGCAGTAGTGGCAATTATTGAGGCTAGAAGATCGATGGAGGTTACAGCCATGGTGGTGGCAGAGGGAGAGATCTAGGATATTATGGCGGATCCCTCTACTCGAGAGGCAGGGGTGGTTCTGATGGGAATTGGAGAAACTGAAGAATGGCGATCCATACTGGAATGGGGATCTTTATAGTAGAGACAATTCTACATATCAAGGGTTTTTTATTTCTCTATGGGTGCTTATTTTTTATTTATGTCCTCGCTTGTGTCTTAGAAAACTTGGGGTGTTATTTGGTTGATGAAATTCAAAAAGAAGAAATATTGAATTTGAATTTATTCTCTGTATAAAAAAAACTTAAATTCTAAATGCTACATTAAAACTTAAACCCTAAACCATAAACTCTAAACCCTAAATCCTAAAAACCTTAAACCCTAAACACTTAACCCTAATTAGTAAACCATAAACCTAAACCCTAAACCCTAAACCCTAAACCCTAAACCCTAAACCATAAATCCTAAAACATAAAACCCTAAACTCTAAACCCTGAACCCTAAAACCATAAACCCTAAAACTAAGACCTTCAACCTACACCTTAAACCCCCAATCCCAAACCTAAACCTTAAACCTAAACCTAAAACCTGTCCTTACACCCTAAACACCCTAAACCCTAAATCTTAAGCTAACCCTCCCAACCTAAACCTCGAATAAAGATGTAATTAGAGTAGATCTAAAGATGACCTAATCCTAACATAGTTATGGTAGCTAAAGAAAATGTCATCAAGAGGGTTTCCCTTGAGAATTAGATATTTGAATACCCTAAACCCTAACCTTAAATCATATTATAATACCATATATTATAGGATAATGTAGCATCATATATTTGAGCATGTAGTGTGTATTTTTGGATGTTATAAGATGTTTTAAAATGTTTTAGTATATTATGGTATTGTGCCCTATAGTTTATATTAATATAAATGAAAAAAAAATTAATTTAATAAATCTGATGATGAAATTTGTTAAATTTGAAGTGGGAATTAGGTTGTATTACCAAAGGTGTGCTAGCCACTTGTATCCTAAAAAGTAAGATTTTAAGTTCAAAATAAATAATAAATGTTGTAACATAGTATAGCATCATATATCATAATATATTGTTCTACGCATTCTAAATTTTTTTAGTATTTTACAATCATGCAATCGAGCCTACACTAGCATTATTTATAAAAATGTTTATTTAGACTTTAAAATGATGGAATTTGGCTAAATGCATAGTAGGTAGAGCATGACATCATAATATATTATTTTAATTTAAAATATGTCAGGGATACAACTCAAAATATATAGTTTTTTATTATTTAGGCTAATTTTATGATTTTTTATCTTAAGAAATCCCTTATGATGTGATATGTAATAGAATATAGTATAATATGTTATAGCGTATTATAATATAGGATGCCATAACATAGTGTAGAATCATGGATTTTAACATACTATTGTGTATTACTATCTGTTGTTTAGCATATTATAGTTTGTTATAGTATGATGTAGTAGAGTTTATGCTAGTATAATTCATAAAATAATGATTTATAGGTTGAGTGATGGGATTTGGCCACATTTAAGGTATGCTTTAGGGAACATCATTAGGGGTGTGCTATGGTGTGTCATTTAATCAAAAGAATGGAATTTTGCATCAAAATAAATGTTCATTTTTTCAACCAACTTTTATAAATTTTTTTGCATAAAGTGATTCATTTTAAGGTGTAATGTAAGATAATATACTATATGAAAGCATATTAAAATATAATGTACATAACAATATAACTTCACATATATATGAAAGTGGTGGTGTGTTATTAAATGTTATTGCACATTTTAGTATGTTTTACTTTTGTTATAATACATTGGGTGAAAACTCACAAAAATGTTAATTTGAAGGTTGAGATGGAAAAATTTGGCCAAATTCATGGCACACACCAACAAGCAACACCAAAATTATGCTATTTTGTACCATTTCTGATAGGAAAATAACAATTTTACATTCAAAATGGACATTATTTATATTTTGAAAAATTTTTCTTATTTGTTCTTTTTAAGTGATTCTAATAAGGTGTAATGTTAGACAATAAATTATATTATAGAAAATTATAATATAACATCATTTTATATAATATAAAGTGTGTTAATTCACTATAATATGTTTAGCATGATTTTGTATAGTTAGTTTGAGCTTGCACCATCACAAATCACAAAATGTTGATTACAACATTAAGATGATGCAATTTGAATAAATACATTGTTTGGCTTTTGGTTGAAGTATTAAAGGTGTGCATAAGAGAAGAAATAAGATTTGATGAGAATTCCATGTCAAGGACATGGAGGGAGATCTGCTAGGGAATCACATATGCATTGGACTTGACATGTGAGGGGTCTATGTCGATGGAATAGAAGAAGAAAATCTGTTGGGGATAAGGTTTGAATTTGATTTGATTATATGATTTTGGGAAAGAAGATCCATTAGGGATAAGAATCTATAATCTATTGGGGATTAAGATTGAACGACTTTAAATTATTTTGTTTTAATTGATGTGGAGGCATATTTGCTAGAGATATGGGTTCGAGTCTATTGGGGATCGGGTATATGAACCTTCCACTTGGGAAGCAGGTTTGGGCTATCCGCTGGAGATTAGAATTTTAGTTTGATTTCATAGATTTTTTTTGGGGATGTATTCATTGGGGATAAGAGTTTAGTTAGATTTCTTTAATTTAGACTCTACTGGGGGAGTTGGTTTAATTTAGCTCCAATAGGGAGGTTGGTTTTGAATTTGATTTATTTGCTTGACTTGCTTAGATATAATTTGGGGCTCCACTGGGGAGAACAGTGTGATTTAACTCCGCTAGGGAAAATTAGATTGGGTTTAATTTAATCTGAGTTAATGTATGGACCCTATCGATGTGCGATGGACCCACTAAGAAGTGGTTATATTAGCCTTGACCTACCTTAGGTAATAAATCCATGGGGATAGTCAATCGGCTATGGGGTAGAGCTAGCCAAACTAAGGGGTTTCCTTTTAGTGTGTAATGGCTGTGCTAAGAAGAAGGCCTAGCATACTTACATCTTTTAAAGTGAGGAACAACGGTTGGGGTGGCCTGTTGGATGCACAACAAATCGAACCTAACCTAAGGCGATAATTGAGTGAAAGTTGCAAGGGACTTATGTTAACTCAAAAGTAGTCAGGAATAATTTTATCTTAATTTCATATGATTTGATATGGTTTGTTTGGTTTAGTTTAATTTTGAATTAAGGGCATATCCACTAGGGATGTGAGCTCAGTCAAATTTGATAGATTTAATTTATGGACCATGTTGATGTGGGATGGACCCACTGAGAAGGGGCTATATCAGATTTGTCCTATCTCAAATTTAAAAATCCAAAGGGATAGTCTACTAGCCATGGGTTAGAGCTAGCTAACCTAAGGGGTTGCCTTTGAGTATGCAACAACTATGCTAGAAAGAAGGCATAGTAGACTTACATCTTCTAAGGCTGGGAACAATTTCTAGGGTGACCTATTGGTAGCACAATAAATCAGATCTAACTTAGGGGTGACTCTTTGAATGTTGGAGACTTATCTCAACTCAGAGTAGTCGGTGATTCTTATCGGAGTTTTGTTCCTGCCTTAACGATATGATACATGCTTAGGAAAAGGTACCACTACGGGTGTCCTCCTAATCCATAAGTGAATATATATTTTGTTTATATATTTCTATGGACCTGTTGGTGTGCGAGGGACCACACTGAGTAGGGGCTATGTTAGCATTGACCTATCTCAGATTTACTTGACAAAGGGAGAATCTAAACATCCACATGATCGATTCTCCAATCACAAGAGTGGTTACTAGAAAAGGAGAACTATCTAATCCAACAACAACTTGAGTAGTGTCTAAATAAGGTCACAAAGGATGTGATCCAAATATAGTGGCTACAGGGGAGGTGCTTCCAGGGGAGTTATCCTGAGCCCTGGAAAACAAAGCCTATAGGTATATAATGGCCAACTCAAAGAGAAAGCATAGCAGACTTACATCTGTCATAAGTGGTGTATCTTTAGGTGCGAGAACCAACCAACCTAAGGTGAATCCATCATCATGAGTGGTGTATCTGAAGCTAGTGTGAACCAACCAACTGGGTGCGTCGATGTGCAACGATCAACGGAAAGAAAGCGTGTAGGCTTACAACCTTCCAAGTGGAACTGATCATCGAGATAGTATATCGTCGGTGGGACAGATGTTATCTGATCTAGAGGGACTACTAAGTGGGGAGCCCCGAATAAGGACTAGACCCGGACTTGAAGTAGTTAGGAGGGAAGGATCCTCTAGGGGACTTATCCTAAAACACAAATATACTTGACCCTGTCAGTGCATGAAGGTTAATCCAAGAAAAAAGTGTAGAAAACTCACATCCACATGAAGCCAACATGAGGTAGATTCGCCACATAGTAAGGCCTACCAAACTAATAAAGGCTTTGTGTGCAGTGGCTAGGTAAGGAAGGAAAGTGTAGCAGACTTACATCCTTCAAAGTAAGAGGATCACTGTGATGACACATTAGCATGGTAGCACGTCAGCCCAACCTATAGCTGCTACTAAGTGAGTTCCATTGGGGACATTATCTCAACTTAGAGTAGCCGGTCTCTCCTCCAAACCTTTGATCTTCTTGGCATTATATGGTATGATCTTGCTACCATAGCTATCCTTATTGATGGGAGTTGGTCTTCTAATGGTAGAATAGCTTTGAACTTATAAACTAAGGAGAAAGAAGTAGACTGAGTTGGAGTTCTATATATGGTGCGGTAGGACCACAAGACTTCAACTAATTACTCATGCCACTATTGCTTGTTATTGTCGAGTGTCCTCTTTAGTATTTGGATGAGAGTTTTATTGAAGGCTTTTGCTAAGCCATTTTCCCTTGGGTAGTTAATGGTAGAATATCTCCAATCTTTGCTATGTCTCTAGGTAAAGTTGTTGATCTCAGTGCTCTTGAATGCAATACCATTATCAGATATAATTCATCAAGACACTCTGAACCTATATATGATATGGTTCCTTAAAAAACTGGAGCACATGCTGAGTTGTGACCTATCTAAGGGGAATCGCCTTCATCCATTTTGAAAGTAGTCAGTAATAGCTAAGATAAACTGATGACTCTGAGAAGAAGGAGGATCAATCAGACCTACTATGTCAATACCCCAACACTAGAATTGCCATGATGATGATGTAGTATGTAGAATGTTGGGTGGTTGGTGTAGAACCACACTATGTATTTGACATTGGTGGCATCACTTAGCCTTACCCATGCAATCTTTGATCATCGAGGGTCAGTAGTATCCTAGTCTCTTGATCTTGGCTTTCATCTTTGAATAGCATTGGTTGGCTCCACATAATTCTGAGTGTTCCTTGATCACAATCATAAGGGTTTTGTACTTGTCTAAATAATGTAATCACATGGGATCAAAAAATTGCAGGTACAAGACACCATCCACAAGAGCATAGAAAAGTGCTATCTGCTTCATCTGATGGCCTTGGGACATCTCTTAAGGTAGTTTGTCTTTATTTAGGTAATCTATGAATTATTTCCTCTAATCTAACTCCTCGCCCTTCTTGGCAATGGAAACCGCTCCCTCAAGAGAGTACTTTTTGATGAGTTTAATATCAATAAGGGATAAAACTTGTATATTTTAGACCTCTATTGATATTGACTCATCCTCCGGGCATGCCAACTCTTTGGTAAGCTTGGCTAAAGCATACATTATGGAATTCCCTCCTCGAGGAATCTTATAAGTGGTAACCTATGAGATTTGGGCCAACAACTCCATGGTGTACTTATGGTGGTGATGGAGCTTGGGGTTTATAACCTTATAGGACCCATCGATTTGGTTGATAATTGGTGAATCCCCAAGATGTTGATATCTGGATGCTTGAGTAATGGCTAAGTTGGGACAATCAAAGCCTCATATTGGCCTCGTTGGTGCAAGGATTGGCAGATGATATAAGAATCTTATCACATCACAGTCTGGAGTTAAGAGAACTATTCCTACCCCTGCCTTCCCTAGAATAGTAGATTATGGTTCTTCTCCTCTTTAAGAGGAAGCAGCACCATCAAAATACATCTCCCAACAGTGAATGCTTATATCACATAAGTTCATGATTTGTTCATTAGGGAGAGCATCACTAAGCAGAGAGTCAGCAAGAAGTGAGTGTCTTTCTAAGAAATCTGGCGGCCTTTCACGCATGGAGGAAGTAATGTCAAACTGCCAGAGGATCATGGATCATCATGCCAACCATCTGGATAGCATCGGTCGTGTCATAAGATATTATAATGGATTGATCCTAGAGATTAAGTTCACCTTATGAGGAAGTATGTAGTGTAGTAGCATTTGGGATGCAAAGATTAAAGCTAGTCAATGCTTCTTAAAGGTGGATAATTAGCCTCAGTAGGGATTAGACGATGGTTGAGGTACTAGAGTGTGATTTCCTTCCCTTCATCATTGGCTTTGGCCAACAAAGCACCAAGGTTGTCTAGCAAGTGTAAAAGTATGAGTTGCTTGAATAGGTAGAGGCAAACGACATTATCAAGTAATGCTTGATGTCTTTGAAGGCATGCTCACACTTGTCATCCCACTTGAACTTGGCATCCTTTTTGATAAGTGTTGAGAATGGTTGGCATCTTCCCGATAGGTTGGATATAAAGCGTTTTAAATATGCCAACCACCCTTGGAATGATCTAAGTTGAGTTAAACTTTTAAGGGGTGGCATTTCTAATATCGTCTTGATCTTCTCCGGATTGATTTCAATTCCATTGTGTCAGACAACAAACCTAAGGAATTTCCACGAACTGCAATGCACACGGGTTCATTTTGAGGTTAAATTGTCCTGCGTTCAAAACTAATCTCAAGTCAAAGAGATAGTCTTCCTTTTCTCTCCTTTTGACCATGAGATCATCGACATAGTACTTGACTTGAAGATGAATGAGTTTGTCAATGATTCAAGTCAAAAATAAAATAAAAAACTTAAACTAAAAATTAAACCTAAACCTAAAAATAAAATAAAATAAACTAATAAAAAACTAAAATAAAATAAATAAAAACGTGAACTAACTCAAAATATAATAAACCTAAGAATAAAAAACCTAAATAAAATAAAACTAAATGTAAAATAAAAAAATAAAATAAACCTTAAGTAAAATAAAATAAAAAATGAAATAAAAACCTAAACTTAAAAATAATTAAAAAATATAACCAAAACCCTAAACTAAAAACAAATCCTAAACCTAAAATAAAAATAAAATAAACAAAATAAAATAATCTAAACCTAAACAAAAATAAATTAAATTAAAATAAGTTAAACCTAAACCTAAACCAAAACTAAATAAAATAAAATAAAATAAAAATAGACCTAAAACTAAAATAAAAAATAAAACCTAAAAATAAACCTAAAATAAAAACCTAAAACCTAAACCTAAAAAAATAATATAAAAATGTAAACTTAAACTTAAAAATAAAAAAATAAAACATAAACATAAAAAATGAAATAAAATAAAACTCAACTAAAAAAATAAACCTAAAACTAAACCTAAATATACTAAAATTAAAACTTAAACTAAAATAAAACAAATTAAAAAACTAAACTAAATAAAAATAAAAAATAAACCTAAATAAAACTAAAAAATAAAATAAACTTAAATAAATAAAAAAATATTCTAAATAAACTAAATAAACCTAAACTTATAGGTTTACTTAAATTTTTTTTTTTAAGAAAATCCTAAACCCTAAATCCTAAACCCTAAACCCTAAAACTCCATAACCTAAACCTACTACCACCTCTACCCTACCTAAAAAACCCTAATCTTTAACCCAAATTGTAAAGCATAAAACCTAAAACCCTAAACCTAAAGCCACTCCCTAAACCCTAAACCTAAACCATTAACCCTAAACCTAAACCCCAACCTACATAAACCTAAAGTAACTAAATAAATTAAAAAATAAATCTAAAACCTAAAACCTAATAAATCTAAACCTAAACCTAAACCCTAAAAATGGGCAGAGTCTTGATGGCAGGAACACCACTATTAACCTAGCTCGGTCTAGATCTGGCAGTGGAGGTGAAGGAGGAGGTAGCTATTATCATAGTGGTTGTGGGGATCTAGAGGTGCTGGTGGATGTGGAGGTGTTGGTCAAAGCAGTGGTGGTTATGGAGGGGAGAGAAGCAACGGAGGTTACAGTCATAGTGGTGGCAGAGGGGAAATGGTTCAAGTTATCTAGGGTTTTTGATTTGTTCTATGCTTGCCCACTTTTTATCTATGTAGTAAACTTGTCTTAGAAAACTTACTGTGTTACTTGCTTGATGAAATCAAAAAGGAAAAATGTTGAATCCTAAACCCTAAAATCCCTAAATCCTAAACCTTAAAATCCTAAGCCCTAAAAACCCAAAACCCAAAACCCTAAATCCTAAAACCATAAACCTTAAACCCTAAACCCTAAAACTTGAACCTTAAACCAAAATAAAATAAATTAAATTAAATTAAATCAAAACATAAACTAAAACATAAACCTAAAGCTAAACCTAAACCTAAAAAGAAAATAAAAAAAAAAGAAAAAATAAACTAAAATAAAATAAAATAAAACTTAAACTAAAAAATAAAACTTAAAAACAAAAAATAAAATAAATTAAAGAAAAACTAAATAAAAACCACAATAAGCTAAACTAAAAATAAAAAATAAAAATTAAACCCTAAACTAAAAACTAAACCTAAATAAAAAAAAATAAAATAAACCTAAACTAAACTAAAATAAATAAACTAAAATAAATCACCTAAACTAAACCTAAATAAACTAAACCAAACTAAATAAAATAATATAAACTAAAATAAACCTAAAACTAAAATAAAACATAAAGTAAACCTAAAATAAAACCTAAAACTAGTCTAAAAATAAAATAAAACCTAAACCTAAAATAAAACATAAAACTTAAACAAAAAAAATAAAATAAAAAAACTCAACTAAAAATAAACACCTAAACTAAACCTAAAATAAATTAAAATAAAAAATCTAATCTAAAATAAATAAATCTAAAATAAATAAACTAAACTACCTAACAATAAAAAATAAACTTATATAAAAATAAAAATAAAATAAACCTAGATAAATAAAAATAAACTAAATAAACAAAAGATGAAATGTTGAACACAGTTTTTTTCTCGTTAAAAAACAAAACCATAAACACTAAACTAATACCTAAACCCTAAACCTAAAACCTACCCTAAACCCAAACAATAAACCCTAAAACCTTAAAAACCACAAAACCCTAAACCCTAAACCTAAACCATAAACCACTGCCATAATGCAAACCCTAAACCCCCCCCAAATCCCAAAAAAACTGACCCCAAAATAACCCTAAAAGCTAAAGCCTAAACCTAAACTAAAATAAAACATAAACCTAAAGGGAAAAAATAAAAATAAAAGTAAAATAAAATAAATAAAAACCAAAACTAAAGTAAAAAAAACCAAAATAAAATAAAAACTTAACCTAAAATAAAAATGAAATAAAAACTAAATAAAATTTAAAATAAAATAAAATTAACTTAAACTAACGAAATAAAACCTAAATCTAAAATCAAAATAAAATAAACTTAAACCTAAACTAAAATATAAAACTTAAACATAAACCTAAAATAAACTAAAAACCTAAACCTAAACTAAAATATAATAAAATAAACTAAAAAATAAACCTAAACCTAATCTAAAAATAAAACATAAAAATTTAAGGTAAAAACCAAAAACCTAAATCTAAAAAAAACAAATAAAAACCTAATCCCAAACCTAAAAATAAAAAATAAAACTAAAACCTAAAAAATAAAATAAAAATAAAACTAAACTAAAAAATAAACCTAAAAATAAACATAAACCTAAAAAATAAACTAAAATAAAAAAACATAAAGTAAATACACAAAATAAATAAATGGTTAAATCAAGATAAAAAAATAATAAATAAACTAAAAACTAAATAAACTACATGGGTTTACTTAATTAAAGATTATAAATAAATTAAAAAAAAAAAGCCACAAACTCCTACCTAAAACTCTAACCTAAGACCTCCCTACCTAAACCTGGGCCATCCAAATAAGACCTCTTACTGAGCCTGGGAGGCCATGACCCTAAAACCAGATCCTGGGCCATAAAGCTAGGCCACTAAAAGGCCACTGACCTGGATCATGAGGCTGAGCCCTAAAGCTCTGGGCCCTAGGCCCTGGGCCTGGGCACTGGGCCTGCGGCTGATCCTAATCCACTTATGAGCCCTGAGCCACACTTTTGGACCCCCTGGCTAAATGGGCCATGACCTGACTGGGCCACTCCTGACACTGGGTAGAGTAATGACCTGTGCCTGGGCTTTGGGCCACTGGGCCCAAACCCTAGGCCCTGGGCCTAGATCATGAGCAAAACATAAACTGAGGCCACCCTTGAATGGGCCACTGGTAATCCTGAGCCAAAAGGCCCTAAACCCAACCACAAACTAAACCCTCAAGCCTAAACCTAACCTAAAAGATAAAGATAAAATAAAACTCGGCTAAAAATAAACTAAATAAGAACTAAATTAAAATAAATAAACCTAAATAAATAAATGAACTAAAATAAAATAAAATTAAAATAAAAATAAAATAAACTAAACTAAGTTAACTAAACATGCCCATTTACATTATAAAAGGCCAAACCCTAAAATCATAAGCCCAAACCTAAAATAAACCTAAAAATAAAATAAAATAAAGACTTAATAAAATCCTAAACTTTAAAAAAAACCTAAATAAATAAAATAAACCTAAATATTAAACCAAAAGAAACCTAAACCTAAAATAAAATAAAATAAATCTAAACCTAAAATAAAATAAATTAAAATAAATAAAACCTAAACCTAAACTCAAATAAACTAAACCTAAACCTTATAAATACAATAAACAAAATAAATTTAAAACTAAACTAAAATTAACACCTAAAATAAACCTAAAATAAAACCTCTAACCTAAACCTAGAAAATAAAATAAAAGCATAACTTAAAATTAATAAAATAAAACCTAAACCTAAAATAAAATAAAATAAAACTCAACTAAAATAAACATAAATCTTAAAATAAAAATAAATAAAACATAAATTAACATAAATAAAAGCATAAAATAAAATTAAACTAAATGAAAATAAAATAAAACTAAATAAAATAAAAATAAAATAAACTCAAATAAAAAAAAAACTAATTAAACTAATTAAACCTAAATATTTACTTAATTTTTTAAACCTTGAAAAAATTGTAAACCCTACCTTAACCTAAACTAACCATAAAAAAAATAAAAAAAAAATTAAAAAAAAAAACCCTAAAATACCATAAACCCCAAATCCTAAACTACAACCCTAACCCTACCTAAACCAAACCCTAAACCATAACACTAAATCTTAAGCCCTAGACCTTAAACCCTAAACCCTGAAACCCCAAACCCTAAACCCTAAACCCTAAACCCTAAACCCTAAAACATACAACGGTAAACTATAAACCCCAAACCCCAAACCCTAAAACCTAAACTAACCCTGAACCCTAAACCTTAAACTATCCTTAAACCCTAAGAATGGGTAGAACTTTGATGGCAGGAACATCACCATCAACTAGGCTCAGTCTAGATCTGGCTATGGAGCCGAAGGTGAAGGCGGTGGTTATCGTAGGGGTGGTGGGGGATCTGGTGGTGCTCGAGGATATGGAAGTGGTGGTAGTGGTAGGTTGAGGCGAAGACCGATGGAGGTTACTGACCATGGTGGAGGCGAGAGGAAGAGATCGGGGATATTATGGCGGATCCTCTACTCAAGAGGGTGTGTTGATGGGAATGGGAGAAAGCGAAGAAGAGCGTCGATATGCTAGTTATGGAATTGTATCTTTATAGTAGAGACAGTTCTACATATCAAGGGTTTTTATTTTCTCCATGGGTGCTTATTTTTTATCTATGTCGTCGCTTGTGTCTTAGAAAACCTGGGGTATTATTTGGTTGATGAAATTGAAAAGAAGAAATGTTGAATTTGAATTTGTTCTCTGTTAAAAAAAATCTTAATTTCTAAATGCTAAACTAAAACTTAAACCCTAAACCATAAACCATAAACCCTAAATCATAAAACCCTTAAACCCTAAACACTAAACCCTAAATAGTAAACTATAAACCCTAAACCCTAAACCCTAAACCCTAAACCCTAAACCCTAAACCATAAATCCTAAAACACAAAACCCTAAACTCTAAACCCTGAACCCTAAAACCATAAACCATAAACCCTAAGGCCTTCAACCTACAACCTTAAACCTTAAACCCTAAACTATCCCTACACCCTAAACTAACCCTAAACCCTAAATCTTAAGCTAACCCTAAACCTCGAATAAAGATGTAATTAGAAGTAGATCTAAAGAATGACCTAATCCTAACATAGTTATGGTAGCTAAAGAAAATGTCATCAAGAGACTTTCTCTTGAGAATTAGATATTTGAATACCCTAAACCCTAACCTTAAATCATATTATCATACCATATATTATAGGATAATGTAGCATCATATATTTGAGCATGTAGTGTGTATTTTTGGATGTTATAAGATGTTTTAAAATGTTTTAGTATATTATGGTATTGTGCCCTATAGTATATATTAATATAAATCAGAAAAATTTTGATTTAATAAATCTGATGATGAAATTTGTTAAATTTGAAGTGGGAATTAGGTTGTATTACCAAAGGTGTGCTAGCCACTTGTATCCTTAAAAGTATGATTTTAAGTTCAAAATAAATATTAAATGTTGTAACATAGTATAGCATCTTATATCATAATATATTGTTCTACGCATTCTAAATTTTTTTTAGTATTTTACAATCATGCAATCAAGCCTACACTAGCATTATTTATAAAAATGTTGATTTATACTTTAAAATGGTGGAATTTGGCTAAATGCATAGTAGGGAGAGCATTACATCATAATGTATTATTTCAATTTAAAATATGTAAGGGATACAACTCAAAATATATACTTTTTTATTGTTTAGACTAATTTTATGATTTTTTATCTTAAGAAATCCCTTATGATGTGATATGTAATATAATGTAGCATAATATGTTATAGTGTATTATAATATAGGATGCCATAACATAGTGTAGAATCATGGATTATAACATACTATTGTGTATTACTATCGGTTGTTTAGCATATTTTAGTTTGTTATAGTATGATGTAGTAGAGTTTCTACTAGCATAATTCATAAAATAATGATTTATAGGCTGAGTGATGGGATTTGGCCAAATTTAAGGTAAGCTTTAGGGAACATCATTAGGGGTGTGCTATCGTGTGTCATTTAATCAAAAGAATGGAATTTTGCATCAAAATAAATGTTCATTTTTTCAACCAAATTTTATAAATTTTTTTGCATAAAGTGATTCACTTTAAGGTGTAATGTAAGATAATATACTATATGAAAGCATATTAAAATATAATGTACATAACAATATAACTTAACATATATATGAAAGTAGTGGTGTGTTACTAAATGTTATTGCACATTTTAGTATGTTTTACTTTTGTTATAATACATGGGGTGAAAACTCACAAAAATGTTAATTTGAAGGTTGAAATGGAAAATTTTGGCCAAATTCATGGCACACACCAACAAGCAACACCAAAATTATGCTATTTTGTACCATTTCTGATTGGAAAATAACAATTTTACATTCAACATGGACATTATTTATATTTTGAAAAAAATTTCTTATTTGTTCTTTTTAAGTGATTCTAATGAGGTGTAATGTTAGACAATAAATTATATAATAGCAAATTATAATATAACATCATATATTATAATATAATATGGTGTGTTAATTCACACTATAATATGTTTAGCATGATATTGTATAGTTAGTTTGAGCTTGCACCATCACAAATCATAAAATGTTGATTACATTAAGATGATGTAATTTGAATGAATACATTGTTAGGCTTTTTGTTGAAGTATTAAAGGTGTGCATAAGAGAAGAAATAAGATTTGATGAGAATTCCATGCCAAGGACATGGAGGGAGATCTGCTAGGGGATCACATATGCATTGGACTTGACATGTAAGGGGTCTATGTCGAGGGAATAGAAGAAGAAAATCTGCTAGGGATAAGGTTTGAATTTGATTTGATTATATGATTTAGGGAAAGAAGATTCACCAGGGATAAGAATCTATAATCTTTTGGGGATTAAGATTGAATCAAATTTAAAATGTTTAGTTTTAATTGATGTGGAGGCAAATTTGCTACAGATATGGGTTCGAGTCTATTGGGGATCGGGTATATGAACCTTCCACTTGGGAAGCAGGTTTGGGCTATCCGTTGGAGATTGGAATTTTAGTTCGATTTCATAGATTTTTTTTGGGGATGTATTAATTAGGGATAAGAGTTTGGTTGGATTTCTTTGATTTTGACTCCACTAGGGGAGTTGGTTTAATTTGGCTCCAATAGGGAGGTTGGTTTTGAATTTGATTTGTTTGCTTGACTTGCTTAGATATAATTTGGGGCTCCACTGGGGAGAACGGTGTGATTTAACTCCACTAGGGAAAATTAGATTGGGTTTAATTTAATCTGAGTTAATGTATGGACCCTATCGATGTGCGATGGACCCACTAAGAAGTGGCTATATCAGCCTTGACCTACCTTAGGTAACAAATCCAAAGGGATAGTCTATCGGCTATGGGGTATAGCCATCCAAACTAAGGGGTTTCCTTTTAGTGTGCAATGGCAGTGCTAAGAAGAAGGCCTAGCATACTTACATCTTTTAAAGTGAGGAACAAGGGTTTGGGTGGCCTGTTGGATGCACAACAAACCGAACCTGACCTAGGGCGACAATTGAGTTAATGTTGCTAGGGACTTATGTTAACTCAAAAGTAGTCACAAATAATTTTATCTCAATTTCATATGATTTGATATGGTTTGTTTGGTTTAGTTTGATTTTGAATTGAGGGCATATCCACTAGGGATGAGAGCCCAGTCAAATTTGATAGATTTAATTTATGGACCATGTCTATGTGCGATGGACCCACTGAGAAGGGGCTTTATCAGATTTGTCCAATCTCAAATTTAGAAATCCAAAGGGATAGTCTACTAGCCGTGGGGTAGAGCTAGCTAACCTAAGGGGTTGCCTTTCAATATGCAACAACTATGCTAGAAAGAAGGCATATCAGACTTACATATCTTAAAGCTGGGAACAATTGCTAGGGTGACTTATTGGTAGCACAATAAATCAAATCTAACTTAGGGGTGACTACTAAGTGAATGTTGCTGGAGACTTATCTCAACTCAAGAGTAGTCAGGCGATTCTTATAGGGAGTTTTGTTCACACTGCCTTAACGATATGATACATGCTTGGGAAAAGGTACCACTATGGGTGTCCTCCTAATCCATAAGTGAATATATATTTTGTTTATATATTTCTGTGGACCTGTTGGTGTGCGAGGGACCACACTGAGTAGGGACTATGTCAGCCTTGACCTATCTCAGATTTACTTGACAAAAAGAGAATCTACACATCCACATGATCGATTCTCCAATCACAAGAGTGGTTACTAGAAAAGGAGAACTATCCAATCCAACAGCAACTCAGGTAGTGTCTAAATAAGGTAGCAAAGGATGTGATCCAATTATAGTGCCTACAGGAGAGGTGCTTCCAGGGGAGTTATCCTGAGCCCTGGAAAATAAAGCGTATAGGTGTACAATGGCCAACTCAAGAAAGCATAGCTTACATCATAAGTGGTGTATCCTTGGGCGAGAACCAACCAAGCTAAGGTGAATCCATCATCATGAGTGGTGTATCAGTCAGCATAGTGTGAACCAACCAACCTAAGCTGCTCGTCGATGTGCAATGATCAACCTGGAAAGAAAATGTGTAAGCTTACAACCATCCAAGTGGAACTGATCATCGAAATAGTATATCGTCAGTGGGATAAATGTTATCTGACCTAGAGTGACTACTAAGCAGGGAGCCCCGAGGAAGGAATAGACCCAGACTTGAAGCAATTAGGAGGGAAGGATCCTCTAGGGGACTTATCCTAAAACTCAAATATACTTTACCCAGTTAGTGCATGAAGGTTAATCCAAGAAAAAAGTGTAGCAGACTCACATCCACTTAAATGAAGCCAACATGAGGTAGATTACTGGCCACGTAGTAAGGCCTACCAAATTAACAAGGCACTCGTCGGTGTGCAATGGCTAGGTAAGGAAGGAAAGTGTAGCAGACTTACATCCTTCAAAGTAAGAAGATCACTGTGATGACACATTAGCATGGTAGCTGTCAGCCTAACCTATAGCTGCTACTAAGTGAGTTCCATTGGGGGCATTATCTCAACTTTGAGTAGCCCACTGGTGTCTCTCCTCCAAACCTTTGATCTCTTCTAACCATAACTTGGCGTTATGCTCTGTTATGATCTTGCTACCCATAGCTATCCTTATTAATGGGAGTTGGTCTTCTAATGGTAGAATAGCTTTGAACTCATAAACTAAGGAGAAAGAAGTAGACTGAGTTGGAGTTCTATATGTGGTGCGGTAGGCCCACAAGACTTCAACTAACTACTCATGCCACTATTGCTTGTTATTGTCGAGTGTCCTCTTTAGTGTTTGGATGAGAGTTTTATTGAAGGCTTTTGCTAAGCCAATTTCCCTTGGGTAGTTAATGGTAGAATATCTCCAATCTTTGCTATGTCTCTGGGTAAAGTTATTGATCTTAGTGCTCTTGAATGCAATACCATTATCAGATATAATTCATCAAGACACTCTGAACCTATATATGATATGGTTCCTTAAAAAGCTGGAGCCCATGCTGAGTTGTGACCTATCTAAAGGGAATCGCCTTCATCCATTTTGAAAGTAGTCAGTAACAGCTAAGATGAACCGATGACCCTGAGAAGAAGGAGGATCAATCAGACCTACTATGTTAATACCCCAACACTAGAATGTCCATGATGATGATGTAGTATGTAGAATGTTGGGTGGTTGGTGTAGAACCACAACATGTATTTGACATTGGTGGCATCCTCCATGCAATCTTTGATCATCGAGGCGAGTAGTATCTAGTCTCTTGATCTTGGCTTTCATCTTCGGATAGCATTGGTTGGCTCCACACAATCCTGAGTGTTCCTCAATCACAATCATAAGGGTTTTGTGCTTGTCTTAATAATGTAATCACATGGGATCAAAAAATCACAGGTACAAGACACCATCCACAAGAGCATAGCAAAGTGCTATCTGCTTCATCTGATGGCCTTGGGACATCTCTTGAGGTAGTTTGTCTTTATTTATGTAATCCATGAATTGTTTCCTCTAATCTAACTCCTTTCCCTTCTTGGAAATGGAAATCTCGCCCTCAAGAGAGTACTTTTTGATGAGTTCAATATCAATAAGGGATAAAACATGTATATTTTAGATCTCTATTGATATTGACTCATCCTCCGAGCATACCAACTCTTTAGTAAGCTTGGCTAAAGCATACGTTATGGAATTCCCTCCTCAAGGAATCTTATAAGTGGTAACCTATGAGATTTGGGCCAAAAACTCCATGGTGTACTTATGGTGGTGATGGAGCTTGGGGTTTATAACCTTATAGGACCCATCGATTTGGTTGATAATTAGCTGAGAATCCCCGAAGATGTTGATATCCTGGATGCTTAGAGTAATGGCTAACTTTAGACTGACAATCAAAGCCTCATATTCAGCTTCATTGCTGGTGCAAGGATTGATGATATAAGAATCTTATCACATCACAGTCTAGAGATAAGAGAACTATTCCTACCCCTGCCTTCCCTAGAATAGTAGATTATGGTTCTTCTCCTCTTTGAGAGGAAGCCGCACCATCAAAATACATCTCCCAAAAGTGAATGCTTATATCCCTTAAGTTCATGATTTGTTCATCAGGGAGAGCATCACTAAGCAAAGAGTCAGCAAGAAGTGAGTGTGCTGCTAAGAAATCTATTGGCGCTTGTACTTTCACGCATGGAGGGTAAGGTAATGTCAAAGCCAGAGGATCATGGATCATCATGCCAACCATCGCATCGGTCATGTCATGAGATATTATAATGGATTGATCCTAGAGATTAAGTTCACCTTATGAGGAAGTATGTAGTGCAGTAGCTTTTGGGATGCAAAGATTAAAGCTAGGCAATGCTTCTTAATGGTGGATAATTAGCCTCACTAGGGATTAGATGATGGTTGAGGTACTAGAGTGTGATTTCCTTCCCTTCATCATTGGCTTGGGCCAACAAAGTACCACAGAGTCGTCACCTGATGTAATATGATTGCTAGTAGGGATGAGTGGTAGAGCCGACACATTATCAAGTAATGCGATGTCTTTGAAGGCATGCTCACACTTGTCATCCCACTTGAACTTGGCATCCTTTTGAGAATGGTTGTGCGATGTCTTTGAAGGCATGCTCACACTTGTCATCCCACTTGAACTTGGCATCCTTTTTGACAACTGTTGAGAATGGTTGGCATCTTCTCGATAGGCTGGATATAAAGTGTCTTAATATGCCAACCACCCTTGGAATGATCTAAGTTGAGTTAAACGTTTAGGGGGTGGAATTTCTAATATCGTCTTGATCTTCTCCGGATTGATTTCAATTCCATGGTGTCAGACAACAAACCCAAGGAATTTCCCTGAAGCTATTGAATGCACACTTTAGGGGGTTCATTTTGAGGTTAAATTGTCTAGCTTGTTAGCTAATCTCAAGTCAAAGAGATGGTCTTCCTTTTCTCTCCTTTTGACCACGAGATCATCGACATAGCACTTGACTTGAAGATGAATGAGTTTATCAATGATTCAAGTCAAAAATAAAATAAAAACTTAAACTAAAACCTAAACCTAAACCTAAAATAAAATAAAATAAACTAATAAAAAAACTAAAATAAAATAAATAAAAACCTAAACTAACTCTAAAAATATAATAAACCTAAGAATAAAAAACCTAAATAAAATAAAAACTAAATGTAAAATAAAAATAAAATAAACCTTAAGTAAAATAAAATAAAAATGAAATAAAAACCTAAACTTAAAAATAATTAAAAAATATAACCAAAACTCTAAACTAAAAATAAATCCTAACCTAAAATAAAAATAAAATAAACAAAATAAAATAAATCTAAACCTAAACAAAAATAAATTAAACTAAAATAAGTTAAACCTAAACATAAACCAAAACTAAATAAAATAAAATAAAATAAAAATAAACCTAAACCTAAAATAAAAAATAAAACCTAAAAAATAAACCTAAAATAAAAACCTAAAACTTAAACCTAAAAAAATAATATAAAAATGTAAACCTAAACTTAAAAAAATAAAATAAAACATAAACCTAAAAAATAAAATAAAAAATAAAACTCAACTAAAAAATAAACCTAAACCTAAACCTAGAAAATATACTAAAATAAAAACCTAAACTAAAATAAATAAACTTAAAATTAAAAACTAAACTAAATAAAAATAAAAAATAAACCTAAATAAAAATAAAAATTGAAATAAACTAAAATAAATAAAAAAATATACTAAATAAACTAAATAAACCTAAACCTACAGGTTTACATACCCTAAACCCTAAATCCTAAACCCTAAACCCTAAAACTAGCCCATAACCCTAAACTTACAACCCTAAACCTACAACACTAAACCCTACACCCTAAAAAACCCTAAACCCTAAACCCTAATCTTTAACCCAAAATTGTAAAAGCATAAACCCTAAAACCCTAAACCTAAACCCTACTCCCTAAACCCTAAACCCTAAACCTTAAACCCTAACCATTAACCTTAAACCCTAAAGCCCAAACCCTAAACATAAACCTAGAGTAACTAAATAAATTAAAAAATAAATCTAAACCCTAAAACCTAATAAATCTAAACCTAAACCAAAAACCTAAAAATGGGCAAAATCTTGATGGCAGGAACACCATTGTTAACCTAGCTAGGTCCTATGTCGATAGTGGAGGCTGAAGGAGGGCAGTATCGTGTGGTTTGGGGGATCTAGAGGTGCTGGTGGATGTGGAGGTGTTGGTCAAAGCAGTGGTGGTTATGGAGGGGAGAAGTGACGGAGGTTACAGTCGTAGTGATGGCAGAGGGGAGATGGTTCAAGTTATCTAGGGTTTTTGATTTGTTCTATGCTTGCACACTTTTTATCTATGCAGTCGCTTGTGTCTTAAAAAACTTATTGTGTTACTTGCTTGATGAAATCAAAAAGAAGAAATGTTGAATCCTAAACCCTAAAATCCCTAAATCCTAAACCTTAAAATCCTAAGCCCTAAAAACCCAAAACCCAAAATCCTAAACCCTAAAACCATAAATCTTAAGCCCTAAATCCTAAACCATAAACCCTAAACCCTAAACCCTCAACTAACCCTAAACCTTTAACCCTAAACACTAAACCCTAAAAAGCTAAAAACCTAAACCTAAACTAAATAAAACCTAAAAATTAAATAAATAAAAGAACTTAAACCAAAATAAAATAAAATAAATAAAATATAATATAAAATCTAAACTAAAACCCAAACTTAAAGTTAAATTTAAACTTAAACATAAAAACAAAATAAAAATAAAAAATAAAAACTAAATTAAAATTAAATAAATAAAAACTTAAACTACAGTAAAAAAATAAAAAACATAAATAAAGAAAACTAAACTAAAAATAAAAATAAAATAAACCATAAATAAAATAAAATAAAAACTAAATAAAAACCTGAAACTAAAAAATGTACCTAAAAATAAATAAAAAATAAAACCTAAACCCTAAACTAAAAAAAAAAACCTAAACCTAAAGTAAAAATAAAATAAACCTAAACCAAAATGAAAATAAACTAACCTAAAATAAATAAAACCGAAACCTAAACCTAAACTATACTAAACCTAAATCTAAACCTAAACCCTAATTAAAATAAAATAAACTAAAAATAAACTGAAACCTAAACTAAAAAATAATACCTAAAAATAAACCTAAAATAAAAACCAAAAACCTAAACCTAAAAAAAATAAAATAAAAACGTAAACCTAAACCTAAAAATAAAAAAATATAGCATAAACCTAAAATATAAAATATAAATAAAATTGAACTAAAAAATAAACCTAAACCGAAACCTAAACCTAACAAATAAACTAAAATAAATAAACCTAAAATAATTAAACTAAACAAAATAAAAATAAAAATAACCTAAAATAAAATAAAAAATAAAATAAGCTAAAATAAATAAAAAATAAACTAAACAAATTAAATAATCCAAACCTACCACTTTAACTAATTTAAAACAAATATAAAAATAAATTTAAAAAAAAACAAATAAAAAACCTTAAACCCTAAATCTTAAACCTTATACCTTCCACCCTAAATCCTAAACCCTAAACCCTAAAACCACCCCCAAACTAACCCTAACCCTACCATACTAAACCTAAACCCTAAACCACATACAAACCACACCACAAATCTTAAAGTCCTAATCGTATACTAAATAAAACCATATAAAAGAATAAATAAAAAACCTAAACCTAAATAAAAAATTAATTAATTAAATTAAAACATAAACTAAAACCTAAACCTAAATCTAAAAAAAATAAAATAAAAAATAAACTAAAATAAAATAAAGAAAAACCTAAACCAAAATAAAAAAATAAACCTAAGAATAAAAAATAATAATAAAATTAAAACTAAATGTAAAATAAAACTAAAATAAACCTAAAATAAAATAAAAACTAAATAAAAACTTAAATCTATAAAATAAAACAAAAAATAAATCCTAAAAATAAAACCAAAATCCTAAACTAAAACAAACTGAAAACCTAAAATAAAATAAAATAAACCTAAACCTAAACTAAAATAAATAAAACCTAAACCTAACCTAAAATAAACTAAACCTAAACCCTAAATAAAATAAAATAAACTAAAAATAAACTTAAACCTCATCTAAATAATAAAACCTAAAAATAAACCAAAAATAAGAACCAAAAACCTAAACCTAAAAGAATAAAATAAAACCTAAACTTAAACCTAAAAAAAAAACTAAAAATAAAATAAATAAAAAAATAAACTAATAAAAAATAAAATAAACATAATAAAAAAATAAACTTAAAATAAACTAAAATAAATAAACCTAAAATAAACAAAATAAATAAAATTAAAATAAACCTAAATAAAATAATAAAATAAACTAAATAAACTAAACCTACTTGTTTAAATGTTTTTTTCTAAAAAACTCTAAACACTAAACCTAAACCCTAAACCTAACCCTCTAAACCCTAAACCCAAACCCTAAACTACCCACCACCCTACTGCAAAACACTCCCACTTACCATACAACCTTAAACCAACCATGACCACTATAACCCTAAACCCTAAAACTAAACTAAACCCTAAATCCTAAATCCAAAACTAATGACCCTACCCAGGCTCTGATCCACTCCATAACTATTGACCATACCCAACCTGACCTGGGCCCTGACCCAACTAAATGCTACCTTAAATCATACCAACCTACCCACCTCCTTCTAAACCCAAAACCCATACCCTAAACTAAACTCCATAAATACTCATAACCCTAAACCTTAACTTAACTAAACCTAAACTTAAACTAAATAAAACTTAAAAATAAAAAATAAAATACCTAAACCAAAATAAAATAAAATAATAAAATATAATATAAAACCTAAACTAACACCTAACCCTAAAGCTAAACCTAAACCTAAATAGAAAAGGAAAATAAAATAAAAAATAAAAACTAAACTAAAATATAAATAAAATTCTAAACTAAACTAAAAAAACAAAAAACATAAATAAATAAACTAAAACCTAAAATAAAAATAAAATAAAAACTAAATAGAAACATGAACCTAAAACATAAACCTTAAAATAAATAAAAAATAAAACCTACACCCTAAACTAAAAAAAAACCTAAACCTAAAATAAAAATAAAATAAACCTAAACCTAAACCTAAGCTAAAATAAACTAAACTAAAATAAATAAATCCTAAACCTAAACCCTAAATAAAATAAAATTAACTAAAAGTAAAACTAAACCTAAACTAAAAAATAATTCCTAAAAATCAATCTAAAAATAAAACCCAAAACCTAAACCTGAAAAAAATAAAAAAGAACCAAAACCAAAACCTGAAAATATAAAAATAAATCCTAAACCTAAAATGTATAATAAAAAATAAAATCGAACTAAAAACTAAACTCAAATCTAAACCAAAACCTAAAAAAATAAACTAAAATAAATAAACTAAACAAAATATAAATAAAAATAAACTTAAATAAAAATAAAAAATAAAATAAACTAAAATAAATAAAAGATCAACTAAACAAACTAAATAAACCTAAACCTACCATTTTAATTAATTTAAAAAAATATAAAAAAATAAATATAAATAAAAAAACCCTAAACCCTAAACCTACAACCCTAAACCCTAAACCCTAAACCCTAAATGCTAATCCTAAACCCTAAATCTTAAAACCACAACTGGGCCTACCTAAACCACAAACCCTAAACCCTAAACCAAACCCTAAACCACTAAAAAAAGAAAGCCAAAACTAAATAAAATTTCAAAAGAATAAATAAAAAACATAAACCTAAATAAATTATAAAATTAAAATTAAAACCACTTAAGCCTAAATCTAAAATAAAATAAAATAAAGAAAACTAAAACCAAACTAAAAATAAAATAAACCTAAGAATAAAAAATAATAATAAAATTAAAACTAAACATAAAATAAAAATAAAATAAACCTAAAATAAAATAAAAACTAAATAAAAATCTAAACAAAAAAAAACATAAAAAAACCTAAAAATAAATAAAAAAGTAAAACCTAAACCCTAAACTAAAAAAAAGAAAATTGAAAAATAAAATATAAATAAAATAAAACTAAACCTAAATTAACATAAATAAAACTTAAACCTAAACTAAACTAAACCTAAACATAAAACAAAACCCTAAATATAATAACATAAACTAAAAAGAGTCCTAAACCTAAACTAAAAAGTAAAACTTAAAACTAAACTTAAAATAAGAACCTAAATCCTAAACCAGAAATTAAAATAAAACCTAAACATAAACCTAAAAACCTAAACCAAAGATAAAATACAAATAAAACTAAACTAAAAAAAAACATAAACATAAACCTAAACCTAAAATAAACTAAAATAAAACCTAAACTAAAACAATAAAATAAATACCAAATTAAATAAAATAAAATGAAACTAAATAAAAATTAAAAATAAAATAAACTAAACAAACATAAACCTACTACTGATCTAATTTCTTTTTTAAAAAAAACTCTAAACCCTAAACCCTACCCTACCATAAAAAACCCTAACCACTGACCTACCACAAAAACAACCATACAACAAACACATAACCTAAACCTAAACCCTAAAACCCTGAGCCAAACCCTGAGCCCTAAACCCTAAACCTAAACAAACTAAACTACCTGACCAAACTACCCTGATACTAACCCCAAAACCACAAACACTAAACCTAACCCATGTTCATCTAAAATCAACCCTGACCCAAACCTAAACCTAAATCCTAAACCTAAAACCCTAAACCCTAAATCATAAATCCAAACAAACCCTAAACTAAACTAAATATAACCTAAAAATAAAATAAATTAAAAAACCTAAACCTAAAGAAAATAATCAAATAAAATCAAATAAAAACCTAAATTAAAACCTAAATGTAAATCTAAAAATAAAATAAAATAAAAATAAAACTAAACTAAAATAAAATAAAGAAATACCTAAACTAAACTAAAAAATAAAATAAACCTAAGAATAAAAAGCTTTAATAAAATTAAAACTAAATGTAAAATAAAAATAAAATAAACCTAAAATAAAATAAATTAAAACTAAATAAAAACCAAGACCTAAAAAATAAACCTAAAAATAAATAAAAAATCATACCTAAATCCTAAAAAAAACCTAAACCTAAAATAAAAATAAAATAAACCTAAACCAAAACTAAAATAAACTAAACTAAAATAAATAAAATCTAAACCTAAACCTAAAATAAACTAAACTTAAACCATAAACTAAATAAAGCAAAATAAACAAAAAATAAACCTAAAACTAAACTAAAGAATGAAACCTAAAAATAAACCCAAAATAAAAACCTAAAACCTAAACCTAAATAAAATAAAATAAAAACCAAAACATTAACCTAAAAAAAACCTAAACATAAAGCTAAACCTAAACCTTTAAAATAACACAACAACAACAGCAACAACAAGCCTTAATCCCACTAGCTGGGGTCGGCTACATGAATCCTTTATCTTGATTGTATCCTATTATGTGTCAAATTCTCATTTAAATCAAGTATACTAAGATCATTTTTTATACATCTTAACCAAGTCTTTTAGGTCTACCTCACCTCTTAACATAAGGCAAATCTAATGCATCTACTCTCCTAATTGGGTCATGGACGAGGCTTTATGTGGCCAAACCATCTAAGGCGACTCTCCCTAATCTTATCTACCTGAGCTACTCCAACTTTTTCTCGAACATACTCATTTTGCATTCTATCTCTAAGGGTAAAGCCACTCATCCACTGAGCATCCTCATCTCTGTAACACTTAACTTAGTCTTATGTTTCTCTTTATTGGCCAACATTCCCATAAGTCATTGCGTCTTACCACCATCTTATAAAATTTTCCTTAAGTTTAAGTGAAACTTTTCTCACATAATAGACAGATGCATTCCTCCACTTCAACCATCCAACTTGAATTCTACTAATAATATCTCCATCTATTTCACCATCATTTTGAACAATAGAGCCTAAATATCTCTTCGCTCACTCTTATTAATGACTTGATCACCTAATGTCACAACTATCACTAGAACTTCTACAACTAAAATTACACTCGATATATTCAGTTTTTGACCTACTTAAACGAAAACTTTTAGACTCTAGAGTTGACCTCCATAATTCAAGTTTCTGTTGGACAGCCTCTCTAGTCTTATCGACAAGAAGAATGTCATCAGCAAAAAGCATACAACAAGGAACATCTTCTTGTAAATGCCAAGTAAGAACATCCATAACTAAAGTAAAAAAATAAGGGCTTAAAGCTAATCCTTGTTGTAATCCAACTAAAATAGGAAAATATTTTGTCAATCCTCCTTATGTTTGGACACTGTATGACTCTAGTATATATCCTTAATGACTTCAATATAACCAATATTAACTCCTTTACGTTAGAACTCTCCAAAGAACATCTCTTGAAACTTTATCATAAGATTTCTCTAAACATTTGAAATAAACTATAATAAAAAACTAAAAAATAAACCTAAAATAAATAAACCACTAAATAAAAAAATTAAGCATATAAAATAAAAAAACCTTCATAAACTCCTAACCTTTAAAACTTAAAACTAACCCTAAACTCCTAAACCCTAAACTCTAAAACCTACAACTCAAACTAAAAAAACCCTAAACCTAAACCTAAACTTAAACCTAAACCTAAATAAAACTCCTAAATCATAAACCTAAACATAAAACTCTAAATCCTAAACCAAACAATCCAAACCCTAAACCTTAATAAATCCCTAAATGCTAAACCTAACCCTAAACCCTAAACCTAGAGCAAACAATAAAAAAATAAAATAAAATAAAAAAAAACAAAATAAAATAAAGAAAACCCAAAACTAAATTAAAAAATAAAATAAACATAAGAATACAAAACCTTAATAAAATTAAAACTAAATGCCAAATAAAAATAAAATAAACCTAAAATAAAATAAAATAAAAACTAAATAAAAACCTAAACCTAAAAAATTAGCCTCAAAATAAAACATAAAAATAATTAAAAAAAATAAAACCTAAACCCCAAACTAAAAAAAACCTAAACCTAAAATAAAAATAAAATAAACAAGATAAAATAAACCTAAACTTAAACTAAAAAAAATAAACTAAAATAAATAAAACTTAAACCTAAAACTAAAATAAACTAAACCTAAACCTAAACTTATACTAAATAAAATAAAATAAACTAAAAATAAACCTAAACCTAAACTAAAAAGTAAAACCTAAAATAAACTTAAAATAAAAACCTAAAGCCTAAACCTAAAAAAATATAATAAAAACCTAAACCTAAACCAAAAAATAAAAATAAAACCTAAACCTAAAAAAATAAAATAAAAAAAAAAACTCAACCAAAAATAAACCTAAACCTAAACCTAAACCTAAATCAAAAAAATAAACTAAAATAAAAAACCAAAACTTAAATAAATAAACCTAAAATAAATAAATAAAACCAAATAAAAATTAAAAATAAACCTAAATATAATTTAAAAATAAAATAAACTAAAATAAATAAATAAATAAACTAAATAAGCCTAAACTAATAAGTTAACTTAATTTAAAAAAAATAAAACCCCTAAACCCTAAACCCTTGAACTAACCCTAAACTCTAAACCCTACACCATAAACCTTAAACCCTAAACCCTAAACACTAACCCTAAACCCTAATTCCAAAACCTGGAACACTAAAGCAAAACTTAAAGTAATTAAATAAACTAAAAAATTAACCTAAACCCTAAAACCTAATAAACCTAAACTTAAACCCTACTACTCGAGATGCCAGGGTGGTTCTGATTGGAACCGGAGAAATAAAAGGACAGTCGACCCGATAAATAAGCAAACATAATAAATAAATAAAACCTAAACCTAAACTAAAGTAAACTAAACTAAAATAAATGAAACCTAAACCTAAAATAAATGAAACCTAAACCCTAAATAAAATAAAATAAACTAAAAAATACACCCAAACCTAAACTAAAAATAAAAACCTAAAATAAACCTAAATTAAAAACCTAAAACCTAAACCTAAAAAAAATAAAATAAAAACCTAAACCTAAACCTAAAAATAAAAAGTAAAACTTAAACCTAAAAATAAAATAAAAATAAAACTAAACTAAAAAATAAACATAAACCTAAACCTAAACCTAAAAAATAAACTAAAATAAACCTAAACTAAAAATAAATAAACTAAAATAAATAAACTAAATTAAATAAAAATAAAATAAATAAATAAAAATAAAAAAAAATAAACTTTAATAAAAATAAACTAAAATCTAAACCTAAACCCTAAACCTAAACCTAAAAAATAAACCCCTAAACCTAAAAATTTTAAAACCTAAACCCCTAAAACCCCAAAATCCTAAACCCTAAACCTAAACCTAAACTAAAAAAACTAAAATACAATAAATAAATGTAAAAAAAAATAAATAAAATAAAATGCATAAAACCAAACCTAAACTTAAACCTAATAAAAATAAAATAAAATAAAATAAAATTAAACTAAAATAAAATAAATTAAACCTAAAAATAAAATAAACCTAAAATAAATATAAAAAAAAAACTAAAATAAAATTATACCTAAAAAAATAAACCTAAACAAACTAAACTAAAATAAACTAAACTAAAATAAATAAAATATAAACTTAAACCTAAAATAAACTAAATCTAAACCATAAACTAAATAAAATAAAATAAATTAAAAGTAAACCTAAACCTAAACTAAAATATAATACCTAAAAGTAAACCTAAAATAAAAACCTAAAACCTAAACTTTAAAAAATAAAATAAAAACCTAAACCTAAAACTAAAAATAAAAAATAAAACCAAAACCTAAAAAATAAAATAAAAATAAAACTAAACTAAACAATAAACATAAACCTAAAACTAATCCTAAAATATAAACTAAAATAAAAAATGTAAACTAAAATAAATATACCTAAAATAAATAAACTAAACTAAATAAAAAAATTAACCTAAATAAAAAATAAAAAATAAACTAAATATACCTAAACCTATAAGATTTCTTAATTTTTTTTAAAAAAACTCTAAACCTTAAACCTTAAAAAGTAAACCCTAAATCCTGAACCTTAAACCATAAACCCTAAACCCTAAAATTAACCCTAAACCCTGAAACTAACCCTAAACCCAAAACCCTAATCCTACAACCCAAAACCCTAAACCCTGAAAAACCCTAAATCCTAAACCCTAAACTAACCCTAAACCCTAAATTATAAACACTAAAAACTAAACCCTAAACCTAAACCATAAACCATAAACCTAAACCCTAAACCATAAACCCTAACCCTAACCCTAAACTCTAAACCCTAAACTCTAAACTAACTCAAAAAATCCTAAACCCTAAATGCTAAGCTCTAAACCCTCAAACCCTAAACCCTAAAGTCTTAACACTAAACCCTAAACCCTAACCCTAAACCCTAAACCCTAAAATCCTAAACTCTAAAACCTAAACCCTAAACCCTTAACCATAAACCATAAACCCTAAAAACCTAAAAGCCTAAACATAAACTAAATAAAACCTAAAAATAAAATATATAAATAAAACATAAACCTAAATAAAATAAAAAATAAAATAAAATAAAAACCTAAACTAAAACCTAAACCTAAACCTAAAAATAAAATAATATGAAAAATAAAATAACATAAAATAAAATAAAGAAAACCTAAACTAAACTAAAAAAATAAAATAAACCTAAGAATAAATAAACCTAAATAAAGTAAAAAAGTTAAATAAAATAAACCTAAAATAAAATAAAATAAAAACTAAATAAACCTAAACTTAAAAAATAAATCTAACTATAAAACTAATAAATAAATAAAAAACAAAACTTAAACCCTAAACTTTTAAGAAAACCAAAACCTAAAATAAAAGTAAAAAAAATAAAATAAAATAATCCTAAACATAAACTATGATAAATTAAACTAAAATAAATAAAACCTAAGATTGAACCTAAAATAAACTAAACCTAAACCTAAACCTACACTAAAAAAAATAAAATAAACTAAAAATAAATGAAAACCTAATCTAAAAAATAAAACCTAAAAATAAATCTAAAAGAAAAACCTAAAACAAAAATGTAAAAACTATATAATAAAAACCTAAACCTAAAAATAAAAAAAAATAAAACCAAAACATAAAAAATAAAATAAAAATAAAACTCAACTAAAAAAAATTCAAACCTAAAAAATAAATAAAGATAAAAAACCTAAACTAAAATAAATAGACTAAACTAAACAAAAATAAAAAATAAACCTAAATAAAAATAAAATAAACTCACATAAAAAAAAAAAACTAAATAAACCTAAACTTATAGGTTTACTTAATTTTAAAACCCTAAACCCTAAATCCTAAACCCTAAACCCTAAACCTAAACCTAAATCCTAAACCCTAAACATACAAATGTAAACCCTAAACCCTAAAACCCTAAACTCTAAAACCTAAACCCTAAATCCTAAACCTTAAACCCTAAAGCCCTAAAGCCCTAAGCCCCTAAACCCTAAACCCTAAAACCCTAAACCCTAACCCTAAACCTTAAAATCTACAACCCTAAACCCTAAACCCCAAATCCTAAACCCTAAATTAACCCTAAATCCTAAACCCTGAACTAACCCTAAACCCTAAGAATGGGAAGAACCTTGACAATAAGAACATCATTGTTAAACTCCTAGATCCTGGAGGGGTGATTATGAATGGTGGGGGGATCTGTGTTGGTGGATATGGAGATGGTGGTCGGAGCAGTGGTGGTTTTGGAGGGGAGAGGAGCGATGGAGGCTACCACCATGGTGGTGGCAGAGGGATAGATCCGGGATATGATGGCATGATCGATCTGATCTATTACTTATTGAATTGTGTCTTTAGAGTAGAGAGGGTTCTACTTATCTAGGGTTTTTTATTTGCTCTATGGGTGTTTATTTTTGATCTATGTCATCACTTGTGTCTTAGAAAACTTAGGTTGCAACTCGGTTAATGAAATCAAAAAGAAGAAATTTTAAATCTGAATTTGTTCTCTATTAAAAAAAACATTAGACCCTAAACCCTAAACTAAAACTTAAAACCTAAGCCAAAAACATAAACCCTAAACCCTAAAATTCCTGAACCCTAAACCCTAAAAGCTAAACGTTAAACCTTAAACCCTAAACCCTAAACCCTAAACCCTAAAACCCTAAACCCTAAACCTTAAACCCTAAACTCTAAACCCTAAACTCTAAAACCCTAAACCCTAAACCCTAAACCTTAAATCATAAATCCCAAACCATAAACCATAAACCCTAAAGTAACTCTGAACCCTAAACCGTAAACTAACCATGAACCTTAAACTAACCCTAAATCCTAAACCTTAAATAAATATGTCATTAGGAGTACATATAAAGAATGACCTAATATTGACATAGTTATGGTGGCTAAATAAAATGTCTTCAAGAGACTTTCCCTTGACTATTAAAGATTTGAATACTCTAAACACAAACCCTAAATCATATTATAATGTCGTATATTATAGTATATTCTAGCATCATATATTTGAGCATGTAGTGATATGTTTTTGGATGTTATAAGAAGTGCTAAAATGTTTTAGTATATTATGGTATTGTGCCCTATAGTCTATATTTATATAAATCATAAAAATATTGATTTAATAAATCAAATGATGGAATTTATTATATTTGAAGTGGGAATTAAGTTGTAGTACTAAAGGTGTGCTATGCCACCTGTAGTCTGAAAAGTAAAATTTTATGTTCAAAATAAATATTTTATGTTGTAGCATAGTATAACATCATATATCATAATATATTATTCTATGTATTTTAAATTCTTTTAATATTTTGCAATCATGTAGTCAAGCCTACACTAGCATTATTTATAGAAATGTTGATTTAGACTTTAAAATTATGGAATTTGGCCAAATTAATAATAGGTAGAGCATGACATCATAATATATTATTTCAATTTAAAATATGTAAATGATAGGACTAAAATATATAGTTTTTTTATTATTTAGACTAATTTTATGATTTTTTATCTTAAGCAATCCCCTGTGATGTGATAAATATAATGTAATATTTTATAGTGTATTATAATATATGATGCAATTACATAGTGTAACATCATGCATGATAGCATACTATTGTGTATTATTACTTATTGTTTAGCATATTTTAGTTTGTTATAGTATGTTGTAGTAGAGTTTCTACTAGTATAATTCATAAAAAAAATATGATTTATAGGCTGAGATGATGTGATTTGGCCAAATTTAAGGTAAGCTTTAGGGAACATCATTGGGGTTGTGCTATGGTGTGTCATTTAATCAAAAGAATGGAATTTTGCATCTAAAATAAATGTTCATTTTTCAACCAAATTTTATAAATATTTTGCTCAAAGTGATTCATTTTAAGGCGTAATGTAAGATAATATATTATATAAAAGAAAATTAAATATAATGTACATAACTATATAACTTCACATATATATGAATGTGGTGGTGTGTTACTAAATGTTATTGTAGATTTTAGTATATTTTTCTTTTGTTATAATGCATTATGTCAAAACTCACAAAAATGTTAATTTGAAGGTTGAGATGGAAGAATTTGGCCAAATCCAAGGTACATACCAAGAAGCAACACCAAAATTATGCAATTTTGTACCATTCCTAATAGGAAAATAATAATTTTACATCCAAAATGAACATTATTCATATTTTGAGAAAATTTGGTTATTTTCTCTCTTTAAGTGATTCTAATGAGGTGTAATGTTAGATAATATATTATATTATAGCAAATTATAATATAGCATCATATATTATAATATAATATAGTGTGTTAATTTACACTATAATATGTTTAGCATGATATTATATTTTTAGTTTGAACTTGCACAATCACAACTCATAAAATGTTGATTATAATGTTAAGATGATGAAATTTGAAGGAATATATTGTTAGGCTTTTGGTTGAAGTATTAAAGGTGTGCATAAGAGTAGAAATAAGATTTGATGAGAATTTCACGTCAAGGACATGGAGGGAGGTTCATTAGGGAGAACACATGCATTGAACATGACATGTGATGGGTCTATGTCGAGGGCATAGAATCTGTTGGGGATATGGTTTGAATTTAATTTGACCATATGATTTTTGTAAAGAAGAACCACTGGGGATAAGAATCTATAATCAACCAGGGATTAAGATCAAAGAAACTTTAATTTTTTTTATTTTAATTATTGAGGAAGCATATCTATTTGAGATATGGGCTCGAGTCCTCTAGGGATCGAGTATATGAACCTTCCACTAGGGAAGCATGTTCGGGCTATCCACTGGGGATTGGGATTTGAGTTTGATTTCATAGATTTGTTTGGGGGATGTACCCACTTAGGATAAGAGTTTAGCTAGATTTCTTTGATTTATACTTTACTAGGGAGTTGGTTTCATTTGGTTCCATTGGGGAGGTTGGTTTTGAATTTGATTTGTTTGCTTGACTTATAAATATAAGATTTGGGGCTCCACTAGGGAGAAGGGTGTGATTTACCAAGGAAAATTAGATTGGGTTTAATTTAACTGAAGTTAATGTATGGACCATGTCAAAAGCATGGACCCATTGAGAACTAACGCCTTTATCTACCTTATGTTTATGAATAAGGGATAGTCTACCATTGGGAGCTAGCCAACCTAAGGGGTTGGCTTTTGATTTGGAATGGCTATCCTAGAAAGAAGGCATAATAGACTTACATCTTCTAAAGTGAGGAACAACTGTTAGGGTGACTTGTTGGATGCACAACAAATCCAAACTGACCTAGGGCGACTATTGAGTGAATGTCGCTGGGGACTTATGTCAACTCAAAAGTAGTCAAGATTAATTTTATATTAATTTTAGGTGATTTAACATGGTTTGTTTGGTTTAGTTTGATTTTGAATTGAGGGCAGATCCGCTGGGGATGTGAGCTTAGTAAAATTTGATAAATTTAATTTATGGGCTATGTCGATGTGCGATGGACCCACTGAGAAGAGGCTATATCAGACTTGTCCTATCTCAGATTAACAAATCTGAAGTGATAGTCTATTGGCCGTGGGGTAAAGCTAGCCAACCTAAGGGGTTGCTTTTTGGTGTGCAATGACTGTGCTAGGAAGAAGGTGTAGCAGACTTACATCTTTTAAAGCTGGGAACAACTGTTGGGGTGACCTGTTGGTAGCACAACAAATCAAACCTGACTTAGAGGCGACTACTGAGTGAATGCCTCTAGAGGCTTATATCAACTCAAGAGTAGTCAAGCGATTCATATAAAGAGTTTTGCTAATACTACCCTAAAGATAGGATACCTACATGGGAAAAGGTACTGATAGGGGTGTCCTCTTAATCCACAAGTGAATATATTATTTATTTATTTATTTATGTGGACCCTGTTGATGTGAGAGGAACCACACTAAGAAGGGGTTATGTCTTCCTTGATCTATCTCTAATTTGCTAGACTGAGGAAGAATATGCACATCCACATGACGGATTCTCTAACCATATGGGTGGTTACTAGGAAAGGGAACTGAACTGATAGTATCAGTAGTGTCTAAATGCAAAGGACATAATCCAAATATAGTGTCCAGGGAGGTGCTACTAGGGGTGTTATCCCAGCTCGGAAAAGAAAACCTATAGGTAATGCGTGGCCAAACTCAAGGAGAAAGCAAAGTAGACTTATATCTGCCATGAGTGGTGTATCCTAAGGTGAGAGAACCAACCAATCTATGGTGTATCCATCAGCATAGTGAGAACCAACCATCCTAAGGTGGTCGTCGGTGTCCCATGATCAATCTGGAAAGAAAGCATGTAGGCTTACAAATTTCCAAGTAGAACTGATTATCGGGATAGTGTGTTGTTGGTGGGAGATATGCTATCTAACCTAGAGAGACTACTAAGCAGGGAGCCCTGAGGAAGGACTAGACCTAGAGTTGAAGCAGTCAGGAGGGAAGGAGCCACTAGGGGACTTATTCTAAACCTCATATATACTCAGCCCAGTCAGTGCACAAAGGCTAACCCAAGAAGAAAGCATAACAGACTTATATCCTCTTAAACAAAGCCAACATGAGGTAGCTTACCTGCCACGCAGTAAGGCCTACCAAACTAATAAGGCACTTGTTGGTGTGCAATGGCCAAGTAAGGAAGGAAAGCATAGCAAACTTACATTCTCCAAAGTAAGAAGACCACTAGGTGACAAGAAAAGACGCCGACCTAGATACTATGTGAGTGCTGCTAGAGGCATTATCTCAACTCAGAGTACCCCGAGATAAAAGATATGTACTTATTTTATATGTTTGTTTGTGAGGTTTGTGTTTATGTTGTGTCAATAAAGCATAGGGCACCGCTCGGGTTTCTTACACCTACCCTAAACACATCATAGCAGAAGAATACTTTCATCATGGAAGAGATTGAATTCAAAATGGAATTTTTATTGATGATAATTATTTTCAAACATGATTTATAATATTTTTAAGTAGAGCCCATTGATTGGAAGCATTGGGTGCTCTCCCTTATAATTAATAAGTTGATAAGATCCTCCATGGTTGGCATTCTCTATGGCAAAAGGGCCTTCCTAAATGGGTTCAAAGCTTACCTCCCATCTTACGATGGGCAAAAATTAGTCTCCTTAGAACTAAGATAATCTCTCCTACTTAAAAAGCTCTAGGAAGAACCAACTTGTTATGAGCTTGAATCATTTTAGCTTTGTACAACTTGAGATTTTGGCATGCCCGCAGGAGTCCCTCCTCCAAACCTTCGAGCTCTTCTAGCAGCATATTGTTGGGAGTTATTGCTCACTTAATTAGAAAAATTAACTAATTAAACCTTAATTACTCTTTTAAGTTAATTAATGATTAATTAATCTCATGAATAGTAATAAATTGGTTAATTAAGTTTATTAGTGATCGTTCAAGAGTAAGTGAACTAAGGAATAGGGTTGGGACGCCTTTCCCAAAGTTCATTTCACCCTTTTTTAAACTAAAATTAATTAAGATTTAACTAATTAATTAAATTACCTAATCAAATTGAAATCATAAGCACATCAGACCTTAATTTATTAAATAATGGGGTAGATATTTAGGTGTTTAATAACCTAAAAAAGTTTAAGGAAACTATGGTTAGTCCACATGTGTGGGAAAGCCATAAGAGTAATTAATTAAGTCCCTTAATCTAATTGACTATTAATCATGAGCTAATTGCATTAGGCCCCTTTATTTCCTAGGATCATTGCAAGTTTATTTTCCATGCATATCATGTTGGTTCATAATTATATAGTTAATTACTTTAAGGTGACATAAGTAAGCATAATTAATTCATCTAATTAAGGGTCCAACTTAATTAACCCATAAAATAAACTTAATTACATTTCCCTAAATTAAATCAAATCACTAATGTGGGAATGGGTTTAAAAAAGCAAGTGATGATTTCTTTTCTCCACTTTAAATCAAATCAAATATAAAACTTAATTACTAAAGAAGCTTTGGTTTGCTTTAAATAATCTTATTTGATTTGTTTATCCTTAAGAACTAGTTTGGTTGAATGAATAACATGCTTATATTTGATTGTCCTCTTTCTAATCATGTTAAATTTGGTATGTCATTTGAATTCATGTAACCATCTTTTCAAAATCAAGTAAAATAAAATGGATTTCCTTTATGTAAGCTTGCATGTGTTGATTTAATTTAATATATGTGTGGCTATTATCACTATTAAATCTAAATGTATTTATGAAAAGCTTATAAAAGAATAATAATATGTGTTATGATGCTAGTTATAAATACATAAGAAATGCATGTGCTTATAGCTTAAGTGTATGAATGTTGAGTTCTCTTTCCTTTATTCATGTGTTGATCTATATAAGATTGAATTATAATGGGTATATAGTCCGGACATCTCGAGAACATGAGGCTTTAGTTATAAGGAGGTAATTTGATTACCTCACCTCTCTAGTTTAACAACGACATACCCATTTGATTACATTCTGTATGTATTAGAAACATTGATTGACTTTAATTCATACATATAAATGATTCAATCAAAATAATATACAATCTTTGCATGGTTTTCTTTCCCTCATTTATGTATACATTTATGTGTGTCAAAGAAAAGCAAGTATATAGTCTAGACATCTGGGGAATACGAGAATTTAGTTAGCCCCCAAGGGGAACATTTGATTACCTCACTTCCTTGGTTTAACAACGACACATAATTGCCTATATCTTTGTACATGTATATGTATATGTGATTAGTGAATGAAAATCCTATTTTACATTGAAATTGCATGCATTCATAATTTACTAAGTGGTTGAATTAATCAGCCATATGATTTGGAGCTTACTTTCTATGTTCATGTATATGAATTTAGATATGTTTGAATGCAAATGGGTATATAGTCTGGACATCTTGAGAAAATATGGCTTTAGCTAGCTCTAAGGAGGTCATTTGATCACCTCACTTCGCTGGTTTAACAACGGCACATGCCTATTTAATTTCATTCTTATCTACATCAAATAGTATAATATAATACAATGTGTTAATTCACACTATAATATGTTTAGCATGATATTGTATAGTTAGTTTGAGCTTGCACCATCACAAATCATAAAATGTTGATTAGAATGTTAAGATGATGTAATTTTAACAAATATATTATTAGGATTTTGGTTGAAGTATTAAAGGTGTGCATAAGAGAAGAAATAAGATTTGATGAGAATTCCATGTTAAGGACATGGAGGGAGATCCGCTAAGGGGTCTATGTCAAAGGCATTGAAGAAGAAAATCTGTTGGGGATAAGGTTTGAATTTGATTTGATTATATGATTTGTAGAAAGAAGATCCATTGGGGATAATAATTTATAATCCACTGGGGATTAAGATCGAATCTACTTTAATTCATTTTGTTTTAATTGATATGGAGGCATATCTAGAGATAGCTTGAGTCCTGGGATTGGGTATATGAACCGCCACTAGGGAAGCATAAGCTATCCATGGTGGATTAGAATTTGAGTTTGATTTCATAGATTTTTTTGGGGATGTATCCGATGAGAATAAGGTTTTGGTTGGATTTCCTTGATTTAAACTTTATTGGAGGAGTTAGTTTAATTTGGCTCCATTGGAGAGGTTAGTTTTGAATTTGATTTATTTGTTTAACTTGTTTACATATGATCTGGGGTTCCACTAAGAGAAGGGTGTGATTTAACTCCATTGGGGGAAATCATATTGGGTTTAATTTACTCTATGTTAATGTATGGACCATGTCGATGGACCCACTGAAGGGGCTAGACTTGTCCTATCAGATTACAACCAAATGGATACCATCGCCATGGGGTAGAGCTAGAAAACCTAAGGGTTGCCTTTCGGTGTCTAAGAGGAAGGCAGACTTACATCTTCTCAAGCAGGGAACAACCGCTAGGGTGACCTGTTAGTAGCACAACAAATTGAACCTGGCTTAGGGGTGACTACTGAGTGAATACCATTAGGGACCTATATCAACTTAAGAGTAGTAAGGAAATTATTATAGGGAATTTTCCGACACGCCTAAAGATAGATGCGCTTGGGAAAAGGTACCACTAAGGGTGTCCTCCGAATCCACAAGTGAATATAAATTTTGTTTATATGTTTGTGTGGACCCTGTTGGTGTGCAAGGGACCACACTGAGAAGGGGTTATGTCAGCCTTGACCTATCTTTGATTTACTGAACCAAAAGAGAATCTGCACATCCACAAGATAGATTCTCTAGCCACAGGACTAGTTACTAGGAAAGAGGAACCATTTAATCTAATTGTAACCCTGGGTATTATCTAAATGGGGTCATAAAGGATGTGCTCCATATAGTGCCCACAAGGGAGGTGTTATTAGGGCATTATCCTAAGCCCTAGAAAAGAAAGCTTATAGTAGTATGGTGGCCAACTCAAGGAGAATGCGTAACAGACTTACATCTACTATGAGTGGTGTATCCTAAGGTGCGAGAACCAACCAAAATAAGGTGTATCTGTTAGCATGAGTGGTGTATCCATCAGCATAGTGAGAATTGACCAACCTCGTGCGTCGCCAATGTCCAATAATCAATCTAGAAAGAAAGTGTATAGCTTACAACTTTCCAAGCGAATCGATCATCGAGATAGTCATTCATGAGATAATATACGACCTAGAGCGACTACTAAATGGGGTGCCCACAAGGGACCAAGACTTGAAGCACAGAGGGAAGGAATCACTAAGAGACTTATCCTCTCAAATATACTTGACCCAGTCAGTGCACGAAGGCTAATCCAAGAAGAAAGTGTAGTAGACTCACATCCTCTTAAATGAAGCTAACATGAGGTAGCTTACCTGCCACACAGTAAGGCCTACCAAACTAACAAGGCACTCATTGTTATGGAGTGGCCAAGTAAAGATGGAAAGCATAGCAGACTCACATCCTCCAAAGTAGGAAGACCACTAAGGTGACACACTAGCAGGGTAGCACGTTAGCTCGACCTAGAGCAGCTACTGAGTGACTGCCGATAGGGACATTATCTCAACTCATAGAAAATCGAGACAAAAGCTATATACATTTATTTTTTATGTTTGTGTTTGTGTTGTGTCAATGAAGGATAGGACGTAGCTCGGGTTCCTTACATCTACCCTAAACACATCATGACGGATTCACAAAAAAGAATACTTTCAACATGTAAGAGATTGAATTTGAAATAGAATTTAATTGATGATAATTATTTTAAAACATGATTTACAATATTTCTTTAAGTAGAGTCTTAATTGGAAGCATTGGGTGCTCTTGATTAATAAGATGATAATCCTCCTTGGTAAGCCTCTCTATGGAAAATGGGCCTTCCCAAGTGGGTTCAAACTTGCCTCCCATCTTAGGGCAATCGATCTCCTTAGAACTAAAATAAACTCTCCTACTTGAAAATCTCTAGGACAGACCAACTTATTATGAGTTTGAATCATTTTAGCTTTGTACAACTCTGGGTTTTGGCATGCCCGCCGGCATCTCTCCTCCAAACCTTCGAGCTCTTCTAACCGTAACTTGGCATTCTTCTTTGTTATGATCTTTCTATCCACAGCTATGCTTAGTGATGGGAGTTGGTCTTCTAATGGTAGAATGACTTTGGACCCATACACTAAGGAGAAAGGAGTAGGTTGAGTTGGAGTTCTATATGTAGTGCGGTAGGCCTACAAGGCTTCAACTAAAAGCTCATGCCCCTATCACTTATTATTGTTGAGTGTCTTCTTCAGTATTTGGATAAGAGTTTTGTTGAAGGCTTTTTCTAAGCCATTTGCCCTCAAGTAGTTGATGGTAAAATATCTCCAATCCATGTTATGTCTCTAGGCAAAGTTGTTGATCTTAGTGCTCTTGAATGTAGTACCATTATCAAATATAATTTGTCAAGGCACTCTGATCCTATATACGATATGGTTCTTAAAACACTGGTGCACATGTTGAGCTGTGACCACTCTTAGCAGAATCGACTTTACCCATTTGGAAAAGTAGTCAGCAGCAGCTAAGATGAACCAATGACCCTTGGAAGAATGAGGATCAATTAGACCCACTATATTAGTAGCCCAACACTCGAATGGTCATGAGGCCAATGTAGGATGTAGAATGTTGGGCAGTTGGTGTAGGACCACACCGTGTATTTGATGATGGCTGAGATAGTAGTGTGCATTTTTTTCCCTTCATCATTGGCTTGGGCCAAGCATGAAGGGAGTCATCTAACGAAAGATAAAGTATGAGGCACCGGGATAGGGCTAGAATAGACAACATCATTAGGTAATACTTGATGTCTTCGAAGGCATGCTCACACTTATCATCCCACTTGAACTTTGCATCCTTTTTGACAAGTGTTGAGAATGGTTGCCATTTACCTGATAGGTTGGATATAAAGCATCTTAGATACACCAACCACCCTTGGAATGATCTGAGTTGAGTTAAACTTTTAGGGGGTGGCAATTCTAATATTGTCTTGATCTTCGCCAGATCAATTTTGATTCCCTAGTGTCAGATAACAAACCCAAGGAATTTCTCTGAAGCTACTCTGAATGCACACTTCAGGGGGTTCATTTTGAGGTTAAATTGTCTTAACTATTCGAAAACTACTCTCAAGTCAAAGAGATGATCTTCCTTTCTCAACTTTTGACCATGAGATCATTGACATAGCACTGAGTTTGATGATGAATGAGTTTATCAAAGATTCGAGTCATGGCCCACTGGTATATAGCACTAACATTTTTAAGGCTGAAAGGCATGAGCTTATAGCAATAGATTCTGATCAGGGGTTCTAAAAGTAGTGTTTCTTTCATCTTTAAGGGCTATCTTTATTTGGTTATATCCAGATGAGCCATCCATGAAAGATAATATTGCATGAGATTAGGCAATGTCCACCATCAACTCTAGGATTGGTAGTGGAAATTTGTCTTTTGGACATGCCTTATTCTAAAATCAAAGCATATGTGAATTTGGCCATTCTTTTCTTAACTGATGACAATGCTAACTAGGGTATTTTTCTTCTTGGATGAAGCCAACATCAATCCATTTCTTGACTTCATAATTGACCTATTGTTTTATGTTTAATCGCATGTGTCTAGGAGCTTGCTTGATAGGGTTAGCAGTAGGCTCTATTGCTAGATTATGGACCGCTGCATCATGAGAAATCTAGGCATCTCTTCATAACTCCATGAAAAGCAGTCCTTAAACTAAGTTAATAGCCTAACTAAGTCATTATTTTCAATTTCATTCAAAAAGAATGGATGTATGTCGGGCGTGGATCTTCTTCAATTCCTAAGTTGATCTCCTTGAGCTCATCGATGGTTGACTTGATCTCTTATTCGAACTCTAGTGGTGCATCTTTGACTTCAAAATTATCTTGATCATCTAATGTTTCTAAGCAAAACTCCTCATGTGAGTTAATGTGATTTGAAAAGAACCTATTAGATTTCAAATGATTGGTGATGACTAAGAAGTAATCGTCATCATCGACTGGATCTACTACACCAAATCCTAGTCTCGATCTTGATTGATAGCTTTTGCATTTATTCTTCCATATTCTTTCAAGTAGTCTGACCTGTGCTTTGATCAAATATGTGGGATTAACCCTTTCTTTGCTAAATTATGAGCACAAGGCAAGTACCAATCCAAAGGTAATTCTATTAAATCTTTATATGAATCATCCTCAAGTTCTACATCAACTTCTTTAGTTGAGGATGATACTCCCAAAAAGAACCTCGGTCTTTACACTTGTGGATGACTAGGGGCTTCCTTAACTACCAAACCTTTTATTTGAGAGGAAGTGAGGTTAGAGCTAAGGTTCTCAATTGATGCATAACTATTTCACATATAGACTTGGATACACTTATGCTTTGCTTTGGAGCCTGGTCTTCATCACTATCTAGCTCAAGTGTCACCTCCAAGGGAATCTACTGTTGAGAAGAGTTGGTTAGTGTACTAACCATATAAGACTCATCCTATGAACTAGATTCAAAGTCTATATGGATACTAGGTGTACTCTTGGTAGCTCATATCTTCTATTTGGGTGGCCAATAAAGAGGTTTTCCACCCATAGGACTGCCTCTAAACGGCCTCTTCCTCCTGGTGGAGGTCGTCATCCTATATATGTTTGAATGGAGTAATGAACTGTGGGTAGAATCTAATGTCATGCTCCACTTCCTCCTCCAAGTCTATTTCTACTTCCTTCTATTTTCTTTTTCTTTTTCTCTTTTCTTTTCTTTTTCTTTTTCTCTTTCCTTTTTTTTCTTTTATTTTTAAACTTTGGCAAAGTTCATGAGAATAGACTTGTTGATTTTTAGGGAGGTAGTAAGCCACATCCTCATATATGCTGACCTCGTGAATTGTAAATGGCTTCAGATCTTCTTTGACATAGTAGACGATCACACCTCTCACTTATTTCATACACTAATGTACAGAGGATGGAACTATGTTGTTCTCATGTATCCATGGTCTCCCAAGCAAAGCATTGAAAATGTATTCGAGTCTATAATGTGAAACTTGGCTTCGGTCTTCCAATCATCTATCTCCAAGGGTAACACTATGGAGCCTAAGGCCTGTTGACCTCACTTTTGGAGTGCGGATTCAATCTTCCCATCTTAGACTTATAATTATTCTAGACACTAATACTTCCCTAGTCATAAGACACTTCTAATAGGTAAACACTTAACCTTTAAAAGACTTAGAAGGGTTAACCATAGGTTAGGTTATGCCTTAGGGATTAGGATAATACACCTACCCTACAACCCAAATCCAATCCTTGTTCACCTTCTCAAACCAAACCTTAAATTCAATTCAAATATCAAATTCAAATCCAAATCCAAACCCAAATTCCAAAACCAAATGATTGAAGCCCATGATCAAATCCAAACTTGAAACCCTTTCTAAGCCATATGATTATCCCATGGACTTCACCAATTAATCCAAATCAATCCAAAATGAATTGATTTTTTATTATCAATTTATATCTTCAATCATCTTCTAAATAAAAAAATGAAATCTACATTCAAATGATAAAACTAAATCAAACTAAATCAAATTAAATCAAAACCCTTCCTAAGCCATATGACTTATCCCATGGACTTAGCCAAATATTAATCCAAATCAAGTGAAACTCAATTGATTTTCTCACAAATCAATCATATTTTCAATCATCTTCAGAAATTTAAATGAAATATACATTTAAATCATCAAAACTAAATTAAACCAAATCAAAATCTAAACCTAAGTCACATGACCCAAGTCCATGGACTTAGCCAAATTCCTTCATTCTAAAACCCTTCAATTAATTTTCTCATGAATCAATAATACCTTCAATCATATTCACAAATATAAATGAAATCTACAATCATCAAGCCAAACCAAAATCAACCCAAGTCAAACCCAACTTAACCCTTTTGACTTGAAATGTTCAAATGAACCAAAACCCATTTGAACCCAAGCCAATTGCAATTGAATTTATATATCAATCCAAAATCCATATATAAACTCAACTAAATCAAACTCAACCCAAAATCAAGCCAACTAAACCCAATTGGCCCACTTGACCCAAAGTGGCCAATTTGACCTATTTGAGCCAAGTTCTAATCCTACCCAAATTTGATTGAACCAAGCCCATCAAAACCTCCCATCATGATTGTTGATCACCCTAGGTTGAACAATTGTCATAAATATGGTCAAAACAAGTAAACTTGGTCATTTCACCAAGTCAACCCTTTAACCCATATGAATACAAACTAGCCAAATTGAATCCTAAGCAAAATCCCTTGAAACTAATGATTCATACCAAATCAAAATTAATATTTGAATATGACTTGACCTTCAATTGAGTCAAACTAAACCCAATTGGCCCCCTTGACCAAAGTAGACCTAAATTGACCTAAAAGACCAAATGAAATCAAAATATAAGCCAAATTGATTGCAATGGCTCAAGTTCATTCCAAATTGATTGTTGAACTTGACCAAAACCATGACAATTGAACCCAATTGACCTACTTATCCCAAATTGACCTAAAGTTTCAAGTTGGCCTAAATCAAAACCAAATCTAAATTAATTGAAACCAAAGCCAACAATCATTTTCAATTGGTCAACGAAACCCAAACCAACACCCAACCCAAGCCCATTCGGGCAATTTGGTCAAATTTTTCAACTTAACCCATTTGACCCAAATGAATTCAAATGAGCCAAAATCAAATCTAGGCCAAACTAAACCAAACCAATTAAATCAAAACATCTCAAATGATCATTTGAACTTGACACAACTTTGATTTGACCCAATTTGAGCAATTGGTCAACTTGACCAACCCAATTTAAAATGAGTCAAATTGAGCCAAACCTAACCAAATCAACTCCAATTGACTTAAAGTTTAAACCATTTTGATCTTTCAAATCTTCCTAGATCAAATCTAATGCCAAATGAATATTCTACCCTTGGGTCAAGGGAATTGAGACAAACCAACTGTATTTTACCCAACCCACCCAACCCAAGGGGTTGTTGGGTTGGCCATGACCCATGGGAGGTGAAATCACCTCACCTCCCCATTGAAGCATTTGAAACCCATAGGACACCCATGATTCCTCTTTGGCATACCTCACACCTCAACCAACCAAGTGAGCCAACTCACCTTCTCCACCACCCACTACGAGATGGTAGACCACAAAGCAAAACCCAATCCAAATCAGATCAAGTAGGGTATACACCCCCTCGTTTCCACTCAAACATAAGCAAAACTCATTCCTCAGAGCCCTAGCTACCCAAGACGAGCCACTAGAGCCATTCCCTAAGCTCCGAAGCTCAATCATCAATAAAAAAAAGCCCTTCCCATTCATCCCAAAATAGGACACTCCATTTCTGACATAATTTCCCCATTTCTCCATCGAACTCAAAATAACTTTGCATGCACCTAAGTTAGGCCTCAGCAGAAGAATAATCTCCCAAGCTTCTCGAGCACCGGAGGTTGGACTTCAATCAAGGCCGAGCTCCAAATCATTGGTTCATGGCCTTCTGAGTGAACATCAAGGAATTGATCCAAATGCTGGTCAACAGGGCTTCGTCTCCACTAGATGAGGCTTCCTCAATCATTCGAAGCCGTCTCTTGAGCTCTGAAGTATGCTTCCAAAATCGATCCTTAAAAAAATGGGTTGGAGCTTTTGAAGAAAACTTATTTCGTGAGATCTTGATGTTGGATCCCTTTGATCAATGTCATAAAGGTGTGGGATCCTTGAGTTGATCGAGCTTGGGTAAGCTTCGGATCAAGTGAACGATGGCATCACTCCATTCTCACTCATGATGTTAGATCACACGCCCATTCTACATGATCAAATGGACTCATAATTAGATCCACTAGGCACTCGCGTGATTTAATCTTATTAAGCTGTGTGCGTCTGCTACCACCACATAGGCACTGAGTCAAATAAGTTTTAAGTAGCGATCCTATGGCACCATGTGAAAAGAGCACCGCATCAGTGCACCATGTGGCACCAATAGGATTAGGCTTTAATTAGGCTTAATTAATCTTTTTAATGGCTGAAACTTCTAAAAATCATAAAAGAAATCATAGAGAAATCCAAAAAATGCAAATAAACACTAATTTTAAAGGTATTTTAGAGGAGAATTAATTAAAAATGATATTAACTAATTTCAAATAGTAACTAAGGTTTAATTATAAAATATATAGCTTAATTACTCTTTAATTACTTGAGTAATTAATCCTAAATTTTGTGGGTTAATTTAATGGGATGACCTCTGCCTCCCACAATTTTCTTGGGATTTATTGCTCACTTAATTAAAAAGATTGACTATTAAACCTTAACTACTCTTTTGTGTTAATTAATGATTAATTAATCCCATGAATAATAAAAAATTGGTTAATTAAGTTTATTAATCATTGTTCAATAGTAAGTGGACTAAGGAATAGGGTTAGGACCCCTTTCCCTAAGTTCATTTTACCCTTTTTTAAAATGAAATTAATTAAGATTTAACTAATTAATTAAATCACTTAATCTAATTGAAATCATAATCACATGACCTAATTAATTAAATAATGGGGTAGATATTTAGGTTTTTAATAACCTAAAGGAGTTTAATAAAATTATGGTAGTCCACATGTGTGGAAAAGAGTAATTAATTAAGTCCCTTAATCTAATTAACTATTAATCATGAGCCAATTGCATTAGGCCTCTTTTATTTCCTAGGATCATTGCAAGTTTATTTTCCATGCATATCATGTTGGCTCATAATTATTTAGTTAATTACTTTAAGGTGACATAGGTAAGGGTAATTAATTCATCTAATTAAGGGTTCAACTTAATTAACCAATAAAATCAACTTAATTACATTTCCTTAAATTAAATCAAATCACTAATGTGGGAATGGATTTAAAACATCAAGTGATGATTTATCTTCTCCTCTTTAAATCAAATCAAATCCTAAACTTAATTAATAAACAAGCTTTGGTTTACTTTAAATAATCTTATTTGATTTGATTGTCCTTAAGAACTAGTTTGGTTGAATGAATCACATGCTTATATTTGATTGTCCTATTTCCAATCATGTTAAATTTGGTATGTCATTTGAATTCATGCATCCATCTTCAAAATCAAGTAAAATAAAATGGATTTCCTTTATGTAAGCATGCATTTGTTGATTTAATTTAATATATGATTGGCTATTATCACTATTAAATCCAAATGTAATTTTAGAAGCTTATAAATGAATAATAATATGTGTTATGATGCTAGTTTTAAATACATAAGAAATGCATGTGCTTATATCTTATGTGTATGAATGTTGAGTTCTCTTTCCTCTATTCACGTGTTGATTTATATGAGATTAAATGGTAATGGGTATATAGTCTAGACATCCTGGGAACATGAGGCTTTAGCTAGCCCCAAGGAGGCCATTGGATTACATCACTTCCCAAGTTCAATAATGGAACGTACCCATTTGATTTCATTCTTATGTATTTCAACATTAGAATTTGGATATAGCTTTAATTCATATATAAATGATTCAATCAAAAAATATATACAATCTTTGCATGGTTTTCTTTCCCTCATTTATGTATACATCCATGTGTCCAAGAAAAGCAAGTATATAGTCTAGATCCCAGAATATGAGATTTTAGTTAGCCCCAAGGAGGTCATTTGATTACCTCACTTCCTTGGTTTAATAATGACACGTACTTGCCTATATATTTGTACATGTATATGTATATGTTATTAGTGAATAAAAATCCCATTTGACATTAAAATTGCAGGCATTCATAATTGACTAAGTGGTTGAATTAATTATCCATATGATTTGGAGCTTACTTCCTATGTTAATGTATATGAATTTACATATGTTTGAATGCAAAAGGGTATATAGTCTGGACATCTCGAGAATACAAGGCTTTAGCTAGCTCCAAGGAGGTCATTTTATTACCTAACTTCCTTGGTTTAACAACATCACATGCCTATTTAATTTCATTTTTATGACCTTTTTGTTCTAGAATTTGGATAAAGTTCAAAATTAATATGTTTAAATAATTCAATCAAATAGAATATAAATTCTAAACATATACATACATTCATCATTTAAGTGTGCTAAAATATGTTGCATGTATAGATACACTTAAGATTAAATCATATGCATGTTACATGTGATGGAAAGGAATGATTTAATATATGTCATGTGGTAGTAATTCAATTAAATTAATCTTAAGATGCCTCTCATTTTGAATAGGATTATTTAAAGTGAACCTAAACTTAGGATTAATTAAATCATTTTATAAACCACTCACTGAAGAGAATTAAATCAAATTAATATACTTTAGAAAGTGACTTAAGGTAGGGATGAAAGAGGGTAATCCACTTTTCCTCTCTTTATAACACTAGTTGCTAAGTGTAATCAAATGAAATAAAAGAAAACACAAATTAAAATTCTCAAATCAATTAAACTACTTCAAATGAAATCAACCTTTCATGTTAAATTGAATCCTTCTACTAGAAAATACAACACTAATGCCTAATGACTTACCACACAAGCCTTAATACACATATTAGAATTAAGTCACCAATTCTAGCTCTAAGTCAGGATGGTGTATGATGTGATTTATGCTTTATTTTATGATGTATTATTTTAGATTGGATGTTAGGGAGTATGCTTGGTAGACTGGATGATAGGCCAATATTAGCCTAATTATATTTTTATAGGGGATTATGCTTAAGGGATGCTTGAAAATAAATGTGAATGCTCTTTTTACAAGTTGCTTAAATCCTTAAGCATAATCCAAGTTAGGACAGGTGGGCTTAGTTACCCATGTGTAGGGTGTTAAGTCCAAATTATAAATACAAATACTTGGGATTATATGTATATTTAGTTAACCTCTATTTTGCAAGTGTAGTTAGATTTACTTTTCCCACATAAATGTAATTTTTACAATAGGAATTAGGATTAATACGATGGGAGATTAGGATGAGTAGTGGCTAGAAGGCTTTGTCTTAGGGTACCCTGTGATGCATTTGAAGCAAGCACCATCCAAATCAAAGAAGGAACCAAATAAGAAATAAAGATATGAAGAAAGTATAGCCCATAGTATTTAATGCAATTATAATTATTCTTTCATATTCAAAGTTGCATAAGGGTAGAGCTCGGCTACCCATCTTTTCTCTCTTTGTGTTGTATGACAGTGACTACATTGGCCTTTTATACTTTTATGATAGTTTATATAATTATTTGATGTTATGTCTACATTGTACATTAGGATGGCATGCTTTCCATAGTTTCTTAAATGATTGATGCTTTAATGTGTGGCTTGGATACAATTAGGCTCTTATTATACAAATAACTTTTCTACCCAACTAATCACTAATAAACTAAATTTTAAATAACTCATAACCTCATCATAAAGCCTAAGACATAAATAAGATAATTAAAAGAATTAGCAACCCCTTAGTTGTATGGTTGTATGTTTCACATCATGCATGCATATTCTTTCTCTTGAACATGAAGGATATCCATCATTGTATGATAAAGGAATGATTGACCTGTGAGGGCATCTCTTATGGTGGAGAACACCTTCTTCTAGCTGATTTGACCCATAACCTATTTCATCATGCATTTTGGCATAAGAAATCCTAAAGCCTCTATCAAAATGATGTGTCTAAAATGAAATAAAATATGAAAATATTTTGCATCTATAGATTAAGTCATATGCTCATACCACTGATGCTCTAGTCTCTTAGGAAGTGAGTTTAGGACTTTTGTCTCTTTCTAATTAAATAACTACCCTAGCTATCTTGCAATTCATAAGACCAGACTGCATGGTTTTAAAATTGTAAGAGGAGTTAGTTGGCGGCCACTGAAGGTGGTTATAAGTCCAGAAGTCGGACAATTATCTCTCTCATGGAGGTAAACCCTTATGTCCACCTATCGCTTAGATTTAAGTTGTGCTTTAGCTCGTACTAAAGCTCCATTAATTTAGGATCTGAGGTAGCTATTTTCTTCGGGCCACGAGCATTAATCTTCACCTCTTAGGCATTCCCACAACCTTGTGTTGGTGGATTATAAGCCTTAGTAATCTAATTAAATTTCAACTCAAAACATATAAATCTCCTCAACTTCAAAATTACAAAGCCCCATCATAGGATAGATTGGAATGCTCACTAGGCATCCTAGTATCATGAGCATTTCCTACTTATTTCATTTTGATTCCAAAATTAAGTGTTCTCCTTGAACTTTCCCAATTGACTTTCCAAATACAACCAATCCTTTGATAGTCTAACCTTGAAACCTTTGAGATGATAATTGCCTACTTTAATCGAGAGACTATTCTTAAGAAATTTCATTTCTTAAGATGTAATTAACTATGGGGCTTGCCTCCATGGAACTTAAGAACTGGTTTAATATAAATCCTTCTTTATTCATCCATATAAATTGGAAGAAAATCTTTGGTACATTCATAGACCATCATGCCTTAGAGTCCTTATTGCGATTAGGTCCATTGTAGGTGATGCCTCTATCTTTGAGATAGTACATCATACCTCAATGTTGTACCCGATCACCTCAAAAGTAACCCCTACCCATATGTCTCATACATCCAAAAAATAAACACCACAAGGCCCCTCGCTTGTTTATTGAATCCTCTCAACATCATCCTTTCTTTTTAGAGTTTGGAGATGTCGATCCTCAAGTAGACAAGGTTCTTTGACTCATAATGTTGATTGATACACCTGGGTCAACCAAAACTCTGGATAGTTTGTATGTGCTAGCATCCAATGTAATGTAAAGAGGCGATTGTGCTTGGTTGTCTAGAGTAAATCTTCATCATTGAATGTAACTCCTAAGATGTCCTTCAGTGGCATGCCTCTTCTTTAGTAGTCATTAGCTAAGAATATCTCTAGATCAAGTAAGGCCTTGATTAGAGATTCCCTCATCTCTTTGAATAAGACAAGGGTGTCGTATATGCTTAACTTAGCTCAAAAATTTCTAAGGTGAGCTAGGACATTGTAATCAACTCTAGCTTGGTCCTCCACAAGCTTATCCATGGGTAGAGCATCCTATGGAGGGGCTATCTACTCACTAAAACTAATGACTTGCTTACCCTTATCCTGAGGGGCTACTATAGGAGGTAGAACTCTGGCATTGTGTAGGTTGACTTTAGTAACTTCTTGGAATGATGAGCTTGTGGAAAGTTATACCTTCTCATCGGGCATACCTACAGCTTCTCCTATGGGATCCTCAGAGTCAGTTGACTCCAAGTCAATCTCAAGAGGTGAACATGATTGATTCAAAGAAGGATAGTCTGAGACTCATTCAAAAATTAAAGGATCAGAACTACTAGAGCTATTTTTTTTTTTAACTCGAGAGCTTTCAATAGGAATAAAATCAAGAGCATCACATGTAGACAATATATAAGTAGAATCAACTTTCTTCATTAATTTCTTTTTGGGTGGAGGTACATGATATAAATCAAGTAAAGTAAGTGGAGTATGGGAGTTAGTGCCCTTATCCACAGATACAATGTTCTTGCCGGCAGAAGAGGAGCTAGTAGAAGAGGTGGTAGCTACAACGGTGGAGGAGAGACTGTGGCAATTCTACTATCTCGAGAAAGTATGGTGTCGCTACTACGGGTTGTCCCCTTCGAAGTTATCCTTTTAACTAAAAACCTTCCTTAGTGTTGGAGGTTTGAGCTACTACACTGCAAGGAAAGCTTCTTGATCTTAGAAATGATCTTCTTAGAGGTTGGGATGGAAAATATCCTAACCTTCTTGGTCAAGGTCCCCAATGATTAACTAGATGGTTGTTCTAATAAGTATTCCTGGATTATGGCTCTCAACTTGTATACTCAAGCTAGTCCTTAAAAGTGATACAATCCTCTAAGACATGGCCTAACATGTGGTGGTAAGGGCAATAGCTAGGATCATCGCTCTTGCCCACTTCCTCCGGCCTCTTAGGATCTAGTAACTAATAGTCTAGTTTCTTTAAGAGATTCATAAAGATTTTCCTAACTACCTCCCACTTAAATGAATATAGCATATTTAATCTATCGGCAATAGTAGGTGGAAAGTAGCTACATGGCAATGGATATGAATATCACCGGGTAGGCTTGAGGTGTGGAAATGGTCATTATAATGCAGTGGCTTATGATGAGGTGGAAGAGGAGTTGCAAAGGAGGTTCAGCTCATCTCTCATATTGAACTCTGGCTACTTCCCTCACGATGCAACTATCTTGGCTTCTTCTCAAACACCTTTGTGCTTGCCTAGATGATTGGTTGGGAAAGGAAACTATTTGGCTTCCTCTTGTAGGCTATTCACCTTGTTGATTAATTTCTCAAATGTTTTGATGGTAAAGCCCTTAAGCATTAAGGCTACCAGGCCATTGATATTCTTAAGAAGAATCTCAATGGCATGCTTCAATGTGGTTATTTCATGCTCAAGCGCCACCCGAGAATGTAATCAACAAGGGACTCGTTGAGTTTCTATTTCTCTAACAAGGTCGCTACACTCTCACTCTCTAGCAAACCTCTTGATGAAGAGGTGCTCCAACTCAACAAAGTCTTCACCAACCATTGAGTGATGTACCAATCAAATGCAACACCTGACAGGCTACTAATGAAAAGGAAGAGGAGTATGTTGTTGCCACCGGTGTTGCAACAACCGGCTCTATAGTGTGAAATGTGTTATCATGGGCTCCCACAACCATCAAAGACCTTGAAGGATGGTGGCACAAAACCCTAAATAAAACAAAAATGAAATAAAAACCTAAACCTAAAAAATAAACCTAAAAATAAAACCTAAAAATAAATAAAAAATAAAACTTACTAAAAAACCCTAAACCTAAAATAAACAAAGTAAAATAAACATAAACCTAAACTAAAGTAAACTAAACTAAAATAAATAAAACCTAAACCTAAACCTAAAATAAACTAAACCTAAACCCTAAACTAAATAAAATAAAAAATAAAAAAAAAATAAACCTAAACCAAAACTAAAAAAAGCCTAAAAATAAACCTAAAATAAAAACCTAAAACTTAATCCTAAGAAAATAAAATAAAAACCTAAACCTAAAAAATAAAATAAAAATTAAACTAAACTAAAAAATAAACATAAACCTAAACCTAAAAACTAAACTAAAATAAAAAAAACATAAACCAAAATAAACAAACCTAAAATAAATAAACTAAACTAAATGAAAATAAAAAAATAAACCTAAATAAAAATAAAAAATAAAATAAACTAAAATAAATAAAAAAATAAACTAAATAAACTAAAAAAACCTAAACCTATCAATTTACTTCATTTAAAACAAAAAATAAAAATCATAAACCCTAAACCCTAAACAAACCCTAAACCCTAAACAAACCCTAAACCCTAAACCCTAAAACTTAAATCCTAAACCCTAAACCTGACCTAAACCCTAACTTAAACCCCAAACCTAAACCTAAACCATAAACCCTAAATCTTAAGCTAAAACATAAACAAAACTAAATAAACCTAAAAATAAAAAAATAAAAAAAACCTAAACCAAAAAAAAATAAAAAAATAATATAAAATAAAACCAAAACTCAAACCAAACCTAAAAAAAAAATAAAATAAAATTTTAAAACTAAACTAAAATAAATAAATAAAACCTAAACTAAACTAAAAAAATAAAAACTTAAATAAAATAAAACTAAATCTAAAAGAAAATTAATAAACCCAAAATAAAATAAAATAAAAACTAAATAGAAAACTAAACCTAAAAAATAAACCTAAAATTAAAACCCAAAAAATAAATTAAAAATAAAACCTAAACTTTAAACTAAAAAGAAAACCTAAACCTAAAATAAAAATAAAATAAAGCTAAACCTAAACTAAATTAAATAAAACCTAAACCTAAACCAAAAATAAACTAAACCTAAACCTAAAACTAAATAGTAAATAAAATAAAATAAACTTAAAACTAACCTAAACCTAAACTAAAAAAACCTAAAATAAAAACCTAAAACCTTAACCTAAAAAAATAAAATAAAAACCCAAACCTAAACCTAAAAAGTAAAAAAAATAAAAACTAAACCTAAAAAATAAAATAGAAATAAAACTAAACTAAAAAAATAAACTAAACCTAAACCTAAACCTAAAAAATAAACTAAAATAAAAAGCATAAATTAAGATAAATAAACCTAAAATAAATAAACTAAACTAAATAATAATAAAAATAAACCTAAATAAAACTAAAAAGTAAAATAAACTAAAATAAATAAAAATAAACTAAATAAACTTAAACCTATGAGTTTACTTAATAAAAAAATATATAAAAAAATGCTAACCCTAAACCTAAACCCTAAATCGTGAACCCTAAACCTACAACCCTAAACCCTAAACCCTAAACCTTAAAACCCTAAACCTAAACCCTAAACCCTAAACCCTAAACCCTAAACCCTAAAACCTTATACTATAACTCTAAATCCTAAACCCTAAAACCTTAAATCCTAAACCCTAAACCCTAAACCTCAAACCCTAAACCTTAAACCCTAAACCCTAAAATCCTAAAAACCTAAACTTAAACTAAATAAAACCAAAAATAAAAAATAAAAAAACTAAAACCTAAATAAAATAAAAAAGTAAAATAAAATAAAAACCTAAACTAAAACCTAAACCAAAATGTAAAAATAAAAAATAAAATAAATAGTAAATAAAAATAAAATAAATAAAACCCTAAACTAAACTAAAAAAATAAAATAAACCTAAAAATAAAAATGCTAAATAAAATAAAAACTAAACATAAAATAAAAACAAAACAAACCTAAAATAAGATAAAAGAAATACTAAATAAAAACCTAAACCTAAAAAATAAACCTAAGAATAAAACATAAAAATAAATAATAAATAAACCTTAAACCTTAACTAAAAAAAAACTAAACTAAAATAAATAAAATAAAATAAAAACCAAAAAACAAAATAAACTAAACTAAAATAAATAAAACCTAAACCTAAACCTAAAATAACCTAAACCTTAAACTAAATAAAATAAAATAAACCAAAAATAAACCTAAACCTAAACTTAAAAATAAAACCTAAAAAAAACCTAAAACCTAAACTTAAAAAAATAAAACAAAAACCTAAACCTAAACATAAAAATAAAAACTAAAACCTAAACCTAAAAAATAAAATAAAAATAACACTAAACTAAAAAAATTAGCATAAACCTAAACCTAAACCTTAAAAATAAACTAAAATAAAAAACTTAAACTAAAAGAAATAAACCTAAAATAAAGAAACTAAACTAAATAAAAATAAAAAATAAACCTAAATAAAAATAAAAATAAAAAATTTAAATAAATAGAAAATAAACTAAATAAACCTAAACCTACAGGTTTACTTAATTTTAAGAAAAACCATAAACCCTGAATCCTAAACCACAACCAGAAACCCTAAACCTAAACCCTAAAAAACTCTAAATAGTAAATCCAAAACCCTAAACCCTAAACTAACCCTATATCCTAAACCCTAAACCCTAAGCAATAAACCATAAACCCTAAACCCTAAACCGTAAACCCTAAACCCTAATCCTTAAAATCCTAAACCCAAAACCCAAAACCCTAAACTAACTATAAACCCTAAACCCTAAAAACCTTAAACCCTTAACTAACCCTAAACCCTAAGCTAACCCTAAACCCTAAATCCTAAACCTCAAAACCCTAAACTCTAATGCATAAATACTAAACCCTAAACCCTAAACCCAAAACACTAACCCTAAACCCTAAATCCTAAAACCCTAAACCCTAAAACCCTAAAGCCTAAACCCTAAACCCTAAAAGCCTAAAAAACTAAACCTAAACTAAATAAAACTTAATAATAAAAGAAATAAAATAACCTAAACCTAAATAAAATATAATAAATAAATTAAAATAAAGACCTAAACCTAACCCTAAAAATATAATATAATAAAAAATAAAATAAAATAAATAAAAATTGAATCTAAATTTAAAACTAAAATAACCTAAGAATAAAAAACCTAAATAAAATAAAAACTAAACATAAAATAAAAATATAATAAACCTAAAATAAAATAAAATAAAAACTAAATAAAAACCTAAACCTAAAAAATAAACTTAAAATAAAAAAAAATAAAACCTAAATGTTAAACTAAAAAAAAAACTAAAGCTAAAATAAAAATAAAATAAACTGAATAAAATAAACCTAAACCTAAACTAAAATAAACTAAACTAAAATAAATAAAATCTAAACTTAAACCTAAAATAAACTAAACCTAAACCTAAACCTAAACTAAATAAAATAAAATAAACTAAAAATAAACCTAAACCTAAAGTAAAAAATAAAACCTAAAAAATAAACCTAAAATAAAACTACACCTAAAAAAAAATAACATAAAAAAACCTAAAAATAAACCAAAAATAAAAAAATAAACCTACAAAAAAAAATCAAAATAAAACTCAACTAAAAAATAAACCTAAACCAAAGAAATAAACTAAAATAAAAAACCTAAACTAAAATAAATAAACTTAAAATAAATAAACTAAACTAAATAAATAAAAAATACCTAAATGTAAATAAAAAATAAAATTAACTCAAATAAATAAAAAATAGACTATATAAACTAAATAAACCTAAATCTACTAATTTACTTAATTTTAAAAAAGTCCCCTAAACCCTAAACCCTAAACCCTAAACCTTAATCCTATAACCCTAAACCTACAACCCTAAACCCTAAACCCTAAAACCTACAACCCTAAATCTTAAACCCCAAACCAAAAAACCCCAAACTAACCCCTAAACTCTAAACCTTAAAGTAACCCTAAACCCTATGGTGAACCTTGACCAGGAACATCACCCAACTAGCTCCCTAGATCTGGTGGAGGTGGGAAGTGGTTATCGTGGTGGTGGGGATCTGAGGTGCTGGTGGATATGGAGGTGGTGGTCGAGCAGTGGTGGAGGGAGGAGTGATGAAGGTTATAGCGTGGTGGTGGCAGGGGAGATTAGATATGATGACAACCCACTACTCGAGGTGGTTTCATGTGAACTAAAGAAATTGAAAAATGACCAATTTGATTGACTACTTATGGAACTGTGACTTTGCAGTAGAGACGGTTCTACTTATCTAGGGTTTTTGATTTGCTCTATGGTTACTCATTTTTATCTATGTCGTCTCTTGTGTCTTACAAAACATGGGGTACTACTTGGTTGATGAAATTAAAAAGAAGAAATGTTGAATATGAATTTGTTCTCTATTAAAAAAACTTGAACCCTAAACCCTAAACTAAAACTTGAACCCTAGACCTAAAATAAAAATCATAAACCTTAAACCCTAAACCATAAACCCTAAACTCTAAATACCCTAAACCCTAAACACTAAACCCTAAACCCTAACCCTTAACCCTTAACCCTAAAACCCTAAACCCTAAATCCTAAACCCTAAACCCTAAAATAATAAACCCTAAAACCTACAACCCTAAACCCTAGACCCTAAACTCCCAACACTAAACCTTAAACCCTAAACCCTAAACTAACCCTAAACCCTAACCCTAAACCCTAAGCCCTAAACCTTGATTAAAGATGTCACTTGGAGTAGATCAAAAGAATGACCTAATCTAACATAGTTATGGTACTAAAGAAAATGTCTTGAATAGGCTTTCCTTGACTATTAGAGATTTGAATACCCTAAACCATAACCCTAAATCATATTATAATACTATATATTATAGTATAATGTAGCATCATATATTTGAGCATGTAGTGATGTGTTTTGGATGTTATAAGATGTTTTGAAATGTTTTGTATATTATGGTATTGTGCCCTATAGTCTATATTAATATAAATCAAAAAATATTGATTTAATAAATCAAATAATGAAATTTGTTAAATTTGATGTGGGAATTAGGTTGTAGTACCAAAGGTGTGCTATGCCACTTGTAGTCTAAAAGTAAGATTTTATGTTCAAAATAAATATTATATGTTGCATAATATAGCATCATCATATATCATAATATATTGTTATTACATTTTAAATTCTTTTAGTATTTTACAATCATGCAATAGAGCCTACATGAGCATTTATAAAAATGTTGATTTAGACTTTAAAATGGTGGAATTTGGCCAAATTCATAATAGGTAGAGCATGACATCATAATATATTATTTCAATTTAAAATATGTAAGTGATACAACTAAAAAATATAGTTTTTTATTATTTAGACTAATATTAAGATTTTTTATCTTAAGCAATCCCTTGTGATGTGATATGCAATATAATATAATATAAAATAATATGTTGTATTATAATATAGGATGCCATAACATAGTGTATCATCATTCGTTATAGCATACTACTATCTATTACTAATTATTGTTTAGCATATTTTAGTTTGTTATAGTATAATGTAGTAGAGTTTGCAGGTATAATTCATAAAAATATTGATTCATAGTGAGATGGTGGGATTTGGCCAAAATAAATGTTCAAAAGAATGGAATTTTGCATCCAAAATAAATGTTCATTTTAACCAAATTTTATAATTTTTTTGCTTAAAGTGATTCATTTTGAGGTGTAATATAAGATAATATATTATATGAAAGCATATTAAGATATAATGTACATAATAATATAACTTCATATATATGAATGTGGTGTTACTAAATGCCATTTACTTTTATTTCAATACATTGGGTCAAAACTCACAAATTTGGCCAAATTCATGGCACACACCAAGAAGCAACACCAAAATTTTGCTAATTTGTACCATTCCTAAAAGAAAAATAATAATTTTACATCCAAAATGAATATTATTCATATTTTGAAAAAAAATTGTTATTTGTTCCTTTTAAGTGATTCTAATGAGGTGTAATGTTAAACAATATATTATATTATAGCAAATTATAATATAACATAATATATTATAAAATAATATAGTGTGTTAATTCACATTATAATATGTTTAGCATGATATTATATAGTTAGTTTGAGCTTGCACCATCATAAATCATAAAATGTTGATTACAATGTTAAGATGATGTAATTTGAAGGAATACATTGTTAGGCTTTTGGTTGAGGTATTAAAGGTGTACATAAGAGAAGAAATATGATTTGATGAGAATTGCATGTCAAGGACATGGAGGGAGCTCCGCTAGGTGATCACACTTGCATTATACATGACATGTGAGGGGTCTATGTTGAGGGCATAGAAGAAGAAAATCTGTTGGGATAAGGTTGGAATTTGATTTGATTTGGAAAGAAGATCTGGGGATAAGAATCTATAATCCATCGAGGATTAAGATCAATCAACTTTAATTTGTTTTGCTTTAATTAATATGGGAGGCATATCTGCCAGTGAACCTTCCACTAGGGAAGCAAGTTTTGGCTATCTACGGGATTGGGATTTGAGTTTGATTTCATAGATTTGTTTAGGGATGTATCCGCTAGAGATAAGTGTTTGGTTGGATTTCTTTGATTTAGACTCTACTGGGGGAGTTGATTTGATTTGGCTCCACCGAGGAGGTTGGTTTTGAATTTGATTTATTTGCTTGACTTGTTAATATATGATTTAGGGCTCCACTAGGGAGAAGGGTATGATTTAACTCCACTGTAAAAAATTATATTGAGTTTAATTTAATCTAAGTTAATGTATGGACCCACTGAAGGGGCTATATCAGCCTTGACCTACCTTAAGTTTACAAATCCAAAGGGAAAGTCTACCAGCAACGGGGTAGAGCTAGCCAACCTAAAGGGCTGCCTTTCGATGTGCAATGGTTATGCTAGGAACAAGGCATAGTAGACTTACATCTTCCAAAACAAGGAACAACCACTGGGGTGACTTATTTGATGGACAACAAATCAAACCTCGACTGGGCACTAAACCAAGTTGTATCAAGGTATGAGTGGTGTATCCATCGATAGTGAGAACCAACTAGCCTAAGGTGCCCATTGGTGTGCAATGATCAATCTAGAAAGAAAGCTTGTATGCTTACAACTTTCCAAGAGGAACTGATCATCAAAATAGTCTATTGTCGACGGGATAGATGCTATCTAAACTATAACAACTATTAAGGCCTCGAGGAAGGACTGGACCCAAACTTTAAGCGGTCAGGAGGGAAGGAGTAGCTAGGGGACTTATCCTAAACCTTAAATATACTCGACCTAGTTAGTGCATGAAGGCTAATCCAAGAAGAAAGCATAGCAGACTCACATCCTCTTAAACGAAGCCAACATAAGGTAGCTTACATCCTCCAAGTAAGAAAGGAAAGCATAGCAGACTTACATCCTTCAAAGCAAGAAGACTGCTGGTGTGACACACTAGCAGGGTAGTACGTCAGCCCGACCTAGAGCGTTCGGTGAGTGTATTGAGGGTTTTATCTCAACTTCAGTAGCCCGAGATAAAGCTATGTATTTATTTGTTTTATATATTTGTGTGTAGTTTGTGCTAGTGTTGTGTCGATAATGGATAGGATGCTGCTCGGGTACCTTACACCTACCATAAACACATGCGGGTAGATTCAAATAAGAATACTTTCAACATGGAAGAGATTGAATTCAAATGGAATTTTCATTGATGATAATTATTTTCAAATATGATTTATAATATTTCTTTAAGGAGAGCCTATTGATTGAAAGTATTGGGCACTCTCCTTATGATTAATAAGGCGATAAGATCCTCTTTTGTAGGCCTTCTCTATGGCAAAAAGGCCATCCCAAGTGGGTTCAAACTTGCCTCCCATCTTATGATGGGCAACAATCAATCACCTTAGATCTAAAATAAGCTCTCTTACTTGAAAATCTCTTGGATGAATCAACTTGTTATGAGCTTGAATCATTTTAGCTTTGTACAACTCAGGTTTTGGCATGCTCAGCCTCTCTCCTCAAACATTTGAGCTCTTCTAACTAACTTGGCATTCTCTATTGTGATCTACCACAATTATCCTTAGTGATGGGAGTTGGACTTCTAATGGTAGAACGACTTTAGACCCATAAACTAAGGAGAAAGAAGTATTCTTAGTTAAACTGTTATATGCGGTGCGGTAGGCCCATAAGGCTTCAACTAACTGCTCATGCCATTATCGCTTGTTGTTGTTGAGTGTCTTCTTTAGTATTTTGATGAGAGTTTTATTGAAGACTTCTACTAAGCCATTTTCCCGGTAGTTGATGGTAGAATATCTCCAATCTATGTTGTGTCTGAAAAGTTGTTGATCTCGGTGCTCTTGAATGCAATACCATTATCAAATATAATTCATTGAGGCACTCGAACCTATATATGATATGGTTCCTAAAAATTAGAGCACATGCTGACGATGACCACTGAGTGGAATCTCCTTTGCCCATTTGGAAAAGTAGTCAATAGTAGCTAAGATGAACCGATGGCCCTTGGAAGAAGACGGATCAATCAAACCCACTATGTCGATACCCCAACACTCAAATGGCCATGAGGCCAATGTAGGATGTAGAATGTTGGGTGGTTGGTGTAGGACCACACTGTGTATTTGACATTGTTGGCCTTGCCTAGCCATATCCATGCAATCTTTGATCATCGACCGAGTATCTCTTGATCTTGGCTTTCATCCTCGACTAGATTGGTTGGCTCCACATAATCGAGTGTACCTTGTCACAATCTTACGGGCTTGCTTTGTCTAAACATTGTAACAACTTATGATAAAAAGACCATCGGTACAAGATACCATCCACAAGTGCATAAGAAAGTGCTATCTACTTCATCTGATGGGCTTGGGGCTTCTCTTGAGGTAGTTTGCCTTTATTTAGGTAATCCATGAATGGTTTCATCTAATCTAACTCCTCATCCTTCTTGGCAATGACAACCTCCCCTTCAAGAGTACTTTTTGATGAGTTCAATATCAATAAGGGATAAGACTTCTCTATTTTGGACCTTTATAAATATGGACTCATCCTGACATGCCAACTCCTTGGCAACCTTGGCTAAAGCATACACAACATTCTCTCCTCGAGGAACCTTATAAATTATAACCTTTAAGATTTGGACCAACAACTCTATGGTGTACTTGTGGTAGTGATGGAGCTTGGGCTTTATAACCTTATAGGACCCAGCGATTTGGTTAATAATTAGTTGAGAATCCCCGAAGATGTTGATGTCCAGGATGCTTAGAGTAACGGCTAACTCCATACCAGCAATCAGAACCTCATATTCGGCTTCATTGTTGGTACAAGGATTGGAGAGATAATATGAGAATCTCATCACATCATAGTCCAGAGTTAAGAGAACTACTCCTACCCCTGCCTTTCTTGGAATAGTGGTTATTCTTCTCTTTGAGAGGAAGTCGCACCATCAAAGTACATCTCAGGGTGAATACTAGTATCCCCTAAGTTCATGATTTGTTCATCGGAGATCATCACTTAAGAGTCACAAGAAGTGGGTGTGTTGTTAAGAAATCCAGCTTGTCCTTTCACTATGGAGAGGTACAAAGGTAATGTCAAACGAGAGGATCATGGATTATCATGCCAACCATCCGGATAGTCGTGTCATGAGATATTGTAGTGGATCGATCCTAGAGATTAACTTCACATTATGAGGAAGCATGTAGTGCTGTAGCTTTTGGGATGCAAAGATTAAAGCTAGGCAATGCTTTTCAATGGGTGGATAATTAGCCTCAATAGGGATTAGATGACTGAGATAGTAGAGTGCATTTTCCTTCCCTTCGTCATTGACTTGGGCCAACAAAGCACCAAGTGAGTCATCTAACACAGAAGTGTAAAGTATGGAAGGGCTGCTAGAACTGGTGGCTTCATCAAGTAATACTTGATGTCTTCAAATGCATGCTCACACTTGTCATCCCACTTGAACTTAGTGTCCTTATTGACAAGTGTTGAGAATAACCTCCCGATAGGTTGGATATAAAGAGCCTTAGAGATGCCAACCACCCTTGGAATGATCTGTGTTGAATTAAACTTTTAGGGGGTGGAATTTTTAATGTCGCCTTGATCTTCTCCGGATCGATTTTGATTCCCTGGTGTCGGACAATAAACTTAAGGAATTTCCCTAAAACTACTCCGAATGCACACTTCAGGGGGTTCATTTCGAGGTTAAATTGTCTTAACTGTTCAGAAAGTACTCTCAAGTCAAAGAGATGTTCTTCCTTTTTTTGCTTTTGACCACAAGATCATCGACATAGCACTCGACTTGATGATGAATGAGTTCGTTGAAGATTCGAGTCTAAAATAAAATAAAAACCTAAACTAAAACCTAAACCTAAACCTAAAAATAAAATAAAATAAACTAAAATAAAATAAATAAAAACCTAAGCTACACTAAAAAATAAAATAAACCTAAGAATAAAAAACCTAAATAAAATAAAAACTAAACATAAAATAAAAATAAAATAAACCTAAAAAAAAAATAAAATAAAAACTAAACAAAAAAAACCTAAACCTAACCTAAAATAAAAATAAAATAAACAAAATATAATAAACCTAAACCTAAACTAAAATAAACTAAACTAAAAAAAAATAAAACTAAACCTAAACCTAAACTAAATAAAATAAAATAAACTAAAAATAAACCTAAACCTAAACTAAAAACTAAAACCTAAAAATAAACCTAACATAAAAACCTAAAACCTACAGCAAAAAAAAATAAAAAATAAAAACCTAAACCTAAACTTAAAAATAAAAAATAAAATCTAAACCTAAAAAATAAATAAAAATAAAACACTAAAAAATAAACTAAATCTCAACCTAAACCTAGAAAATAAACTAAAATAAAACCTAAACTAAAATAAATCAACCTAAAATAAATAAACTAAACTAAACAAAATAAAAAAATAAACTTAAATAAAAATAAAAATAAAATAAACTAAAATAAATAAAACTAAACTTTATAAACTAAATAAACCTAAACTTGGTTGACTTAATTAAAAAAACCCTAAACCCAAATCCCAAATCCAAATCCTAAATCCTAAACCCTAAACCCTAAACCTAAACCATAAACCCTAAACCCTAAACCCTAAACTAAATAAACTAAATAAACCTAAACCTACCAATTTACTTAATTTAAAAAAAAAACTAAACCTTAAATCCTAAACCCTAAACCCTAAACCCTAAAACTAACCCTAAACCCTAAGCCCTAAACCACAACCCTAAACCCCAAAAAAACCTTAAACCCTAAACCCAAACCCTAAACCCTAAACCCTAAACTCAAAACTAACCCAAACCCCAAACCCAAACCCTAAACCTAAACCTAAGTAACTAAATAAATTAAAAATAAACCTAAACCTAAAACTTAATAAACCTAAACCTAAACCTAAACCCTAAGAATGGGCAAAACTTTGATGGCGGAACATCACACAACCAGCTAGTCTAGATCTGGAGGTGAAGGCCGATGATTATAGTAGTGTGGGGATCTAGAGGTCTGGATATGAAGGTGGTGGTCGTAGTAGTGGTGGTTATGGAGATGGGAGGAGTGATGGAGGTTATAGCCATGGTGGTGGCGGGGAGAGATCGGGATATGATGGGGATCGCTACTGAGGGGTGGTTCTGATGGAAACTGGAGAAACTAAAGAATGACCTATTCGATTTGCTGCTTATGGAACTGTGTCATTGCATTATAGGCAGTTCTACTTATCTAGAAATTTTGAATTGCTCTATGGGTGCTCATTTTTTATCAATGTCATCGCCATGTCTTAGAAAACTTGGGTGCTACTTGTTAATGAAATCAAAAGAAGAAATGATGAATCTAAATTTGTTCTATATTAAAAAAATCTTAAACCCTAAACCTAAACCCTATAAACTAAAAACTTAAACCTAAACTAATTAAATTGATAAATAAAATAAATAAAAAAAACTAAATCAAAATAAAATAAAAAAATAAAAAATAAAATAAAACATAAACTAAAACTTAAACCTAAACTTAAAACTAAACCTAAACTTAAAAGAAAATAAAAAAAATAAAATCTAAACTAAATAAAATAAAATAAATAAAACTTAAACTAAATTAAAAAATAAAAAAACCTAAATAAAATAAAAACTAAACCTAAAATAAAAATAAAATAAACATAAAATAAAATAAAATAAATACTAAATAAAAACTTAAAACTATAAAATAAACCTAAAATAAATAAAAAATAAAACTTAAACCCTAAACCAAAAAAAATAAAAACCTAAACCTAAAATAAAAATAAAATAAACAAAATAAAATAAACCTAAACCTAAACTAAAATAAATAAATAAAAAAAAATAAACTTAAACCTAAACTAAAATAAACTAAACAAAAAATAAATAAAATCTAAACCTAAACCTAAAATAAGCTAAAACCTAAACCTAAACTAAATAAAATAAAACAAACTAAAATAAACCTAAAACTAAACTAAAGAATAAAACATAAAATAAACCTAAAATAAACTTAAACTTAAACCTAAAAAAAATATATATATAAGAACCTAAACCTAAACCTACAAATAAGAAATAAAACCTAAACCAAAAAAATTAAAATAAAACTGAACTAAAAAAATAAACCCAAACTTAAAAAATAAACTAAAATAAAAAACCTAAACTAAAATAAATAAAACTAAAATAAACAAACTAAACTAAATAAAAAAAAAGTAAAGAAAAATAAAAAAAAAAAAATAAAATAAACTAAAATAAATAAAAAATAATCCAAATAAACTAAATAAACCTAAACCTACTGGTTAACTTAATTTAAAAAAAACCCCTAAACCCTAAATCCTAAACCCTAAACCTTAAACCCTAAACTAACCAAACCCTAAACCTACAACACTAAACCCTAAACCTAAAACCCTAAATACAAAAAACCCTAAACTAAATAAACCTAAACTATTTATTTAATTTAAAAAAATTATAAACCATAATCCTAAACCCAAACCCTAAACCTTAAACCCCAAGCACAAACCCTAAACCCTAAACCCCAAACCCTAAACCTTAAAAAAGCTAAAACCTAAACCTAAACTAAATAAACCTAAAATTAAAAAATAAATATAAAACCTAACAAAATAAAATAAAACCTAAACTAAAACCTAAACCAAAACCTAAACCTAAAAAAAAAGAAAATAAAATAAAAAATAAAACTAAATAAAATAAAATAAATAAAACCAAAACTAAACTAAAAAAATAAAATAAATAAAATAAAACTAAACCTAAAATAAAATAAAACCTAAAATAAATAAAATAAAAAACAAAACCTAAAAAAATAAACTTAAAAATAAAACCTAAACCCTAAACTAAAAAAAAAACTAAACGAAAAATAAAATAAAGATAAACCTAAACCTAAACTAAAATAAATTAATAAAATCTAAACCTAAACCTAAACCCTAAATAAAATTAAATAAACTCAAAATAAACCTAAACCTAAACTAAAAAATAAATCCTAAAAATAAAACCAAAAAATAAAAACCTAAAACCTAAAACTAAAAAATAAAAAATAAAAACCTAAACCTAAACCTAAAATAAAAAGTAAAACCTAAACCTAAAAATAAAATAAAATTAAAATTAAACTAAAAATAAACCTAAACCTAAACCTAAAAAATAAACTAAAATAAAAAAATCTAAACAAAAAATAAATAAACCTAAAACTAATAAACTAAACTAAATAAAGAAAAAAATAAAATAAATAAAATAAACTAAATAAACCCTAAATAAAAAAACCTAAACCTAAAAAAAAACCTAAATTAAGTAAAACCTAAAAATAAAATAAATAAATAAAACTAAACCTAAATAAAATAAAAGATAAAATAAAAAAATAAAAAAAATAAACTAAATAAAACTTAAATAAACTATAAAAATAAAATAAACCTAAATAAAATAAAACCTAAGAAAAAAATAAACCTAGAATAAAATAAAATATAAAAAAAAAATAACCTAAAAAATAAAGAAAATAAATAAAAATAAAACCTAAACCATAAACTAAAAAAACTAAACCTAAAAGAAAATAAAATAAACAAAATAAAATAAACCTAAACCTAAACTAAAATAAACTAAATTAAAATAAATAAAACCTAAGCTAAAAAAAAAATAAACTAAATCTAAACCTAAACCTAAACTAAATAAAATAAAATAAACTAAAAATAAACCTAAACCTCAACTAAAAAATAAAACCTAAAATAAACCAAAAGTAAAACCTAAAACCTAAACCTAAAAATAAAATAAAAACCTAAACCCAATTAAAATAAAATTAAAACCTAAACCTAAAAATATAATAAAATAAAAACTAAAAATAAACCTAAATAAACTAAACTAAAAAATAAACTAAAATATAAACTAAACTAAAATAAGTAAACCTAAAATAAATAAACTAAACTAAATAAAATAAAAAATAAACCTAAAAAATAAAAAATAAAATAAATCAAATAAACTCATATAAATAAAAATAAATTAAACCTAAACCTACTGCTTTAATTTGAAAATATCTTAAACCCAAATCCTAAACCCTACAAACCCTAAAACCCAGACCCTAAACCCTAAACCCTAAAATAACCTTAAATCCCAAACCCTAAACTGCAACCCTAAACCTACAACCCCTAACCTAAACCTTAAACCCTAAACCTAAACCCTAAAACCCTAAACCCTAAACCAAACCCTAAACCTAAAACCCAAAACCAAACCAAACCTAAAACCTAAACCCTAAACCTAAACCCTAAACCTAAACTAACCCAACCCTAAACCCTAAACTAACCTAAACCCTAAGAATGGGCGAACCTTGATGGAACATCACCATCAACCAGGCGCCTAGATCTGGTGGTGGAGGTGAAGGTGATGATGGTTATGGTGGTGGGAGATCTAGAGTGGATATGGAGTGGTTAGAAGCGTGGTTATGGAGGCGAAGGAGCGAGAGATTACAACCATGGGGAGGGAGAGATCGGGATATGATGGTGGATCCCACTACTTGAGGGGGTGGTTGATGGAAATTGGAGAAATTGAAGAATGATCGATTTGATCTGCTACTTATGGAATCGTGTCTTTATAGTAGAGATGATTCTACTTTTCTAGGGATTTTGATTTTCTCCATCAGTTCTCCTTTTTGATCTATATCATCCCTTGCATCTTAGAAAACTTGGGGTGCTATTGTTGATGAAATTGAAAAGAAATATTGAATTTGAATTTCTTCTTCTTAAAAAAAACCTTAAACTCTAAACCCTAAATTAAAACTTAAACCCTAAACAAAATATCACACAATAACTGTAAAGAATAAATGTAAAACAATACTATAAACCTAAACCCTAAACCCTAAACCCTAAACCCTAAATACCTTAAACCCTAAACACTAAACCCTAAACCCTAAACCCTAAAACAAACCCTAAACCCTAAACCCTAAACCTAAACCCTAAATCCTAAAACATAAACCCTAAACCTTAACCTAAAACCAAAACCATAAACCTTAAAACCTACAACCTCTAAACCCTAAACCTAAACCTAAAACCCTAAACCCTAAACTAACCCTCAACCTAAACAACCAAAATCCTAAACCTAAACTTACCCTAAACTCAACCCTACACCCAAACCCTAAACCCCAAAACCTAAACCTTGAATAAAGATGTCATAGAGTAGATCTAAAGAATGACCTAATCCAAACATAGTAATGGTTGCTCCAGAAAATGTCTTCAAGAGACATTCCCTTGACTATTACAGATTTCAATACTTTAAACTCTAACCCTAAATTATATTATAATACCATATATTATAGTATAATGTAGCATCATATGTTTGAGCATGTAGTGATGTGTTTTTGGATGTTATAAGATGTTTTGAAATGCTTTAGTATATTATGGTATTGTGCCCTATAGTCTATATTAATATAAATCATAAAAATATTGATTTAATAAACCAGATGATGAAATTTGTTAAATTTGAAGTGGGAATTAGCTTGTAGTACCAAAGGTGTGCTACGCCACCTATAGTAAAAAAAATAAGATTTTTGTTCTAAATAAATATTATATGTTTTAGCATAGTATAGCATCATATATCATAATATATTATTCTGCGCATTTTAAATTCTTTTAGAATTTTACAATCATGCAGTCGAGCCTACACTAGCATTATTTATAAAAATGTTGATTTAGACATTAAAATGGAGGAATTTGGCCAAATTCAATAGGTAGAGCATCATATATTAAAATATGTAAGTGATAATGACTAAAATATATAGTTTTTTATTATTTAGACTAATTTTTTTTTTTATCTTAAGCAATCCCTTGTGATGTGATATGCAATATAATATAATATAATATGTTATAGTGTATTATAATATATGATGCCATAACATAGTGTAGCATCATGCATTATAGCAAACTATTGTGTATTTGTATTTGTTGTTTAGCATATTTTAGTTTGTTATAGTATGATGTAGTAGAGTTTGTACTGGTATAATTCATAATAATACTGATTTATATGCTGAGATGATGGGATTTGGCCAAATTTAAGGTAAGCTTTAGGAACATCATTGTTATGGTGTGTCATTTAATCAAAAGAATGGAATTTTGCATCCAAAATAAATGTTCATTTTTCAACCAAATTTTATAAATTTTTTTGCTTAAAGTGATTCATTATAAGGTGTAATGTAAGATAATATATTATATGAAAGCATATTAAAATATAATGTACATAACAATATAACTTCACATATATATGAATGTGGTATATGTTACTAAATGTTATTGTACATTTTAGTATGTTTTACTTTTGTTATAATACATTGGGTCAAAACTCACACAAATGTTAATTTGAAGGTTGGTGGAAGAATTTGGCCAAATTCATGGCACACACCAAGAAGCAACACCAAAATTATGCTATTTTTTACCATTTCTAATAGAAAAATAAGAATTTTACATCCAAAATGAACATTATTCATATTTTGAGAAAATTTTGTTATTTGTTCCTTTTAAGTGATTCTAATGAGGTGTAATGTTAGACAATATATTATATTATAGTAAATTATAATATAACATCATATATTCTAATATAATATAGTGTGTTAATTCACACTATAATATGTTTTGCATGATATTGTATAGTTAGTTTGAGCTTGCACCATCACAATAAAATGTTGATTACAATGTTAAGATGATGTAATTTGAATGAATACATTGTTAGGCTTTTGGTTGAAGTATTAAAGGTGTGCATAAAAGGATAAATAAGATTTGATAAGAATTCCATGTCAAGGACATGGAGGGAGATCTACTAGGGGATCACACATGTGAGGGGTCTATGTCGAGGGCATAGAAAAAAAAAATCTGTTGGGGATAAGGTTTAAATTTGATTTGATTATATGATTTATGGAAAGAAGATCCGTTGGAGATAAGAATCTATAATCCACCATGGATTAAGATCAAATTGACTTTAATTTATTTTGTTTTAATTGATTTGGAGGCATATCTACTAGAGATATGGGCTTGAGTCCACTGGGATTGGGTATATGAACCTTCCACTAGGAAGCGTGTTGTTATCCACTGGGATTATGATTTGAGTTTGATTTCATAGATTTGTTTGGGGATGTATCCATTGGGGATAAGAGTTTGCGATTTCTTTGATTTAGACTTTACTAGAGTTGGTTTAATTTGGTTCTTGGAAGTTGGTTTTTAATTTGCTATGTAGGGAGAAGGGGTGATTTAACTCCACTAGGAAAATCAAATTGGGTTTAATTTAACTGAAGTTAATGTATGGACTATGTGTGGATGGCCCACCGAGAAGGGCTATATGCCCCTACCTTAAGTTTACAAATCCAATGGATAGTCTATCACG